>PVJL010004580.1:0-126555 GCA_004026885.1 Lyroderma lyra
GCCTGTAATGATATAAATTTCCCTCTTATTACCGCTTTCGCTGTGTCCCAATAATTCTGATACGTTGTATTTTCATTGTCATTAGTTTCTATATATTTTTTAATCTCATCTTTTATTTGTTCTTTTATCCAGTCCTTTTTTAATAAGCTGTTGTTTAATCTCCATGTGTATGTGGTTTTTTCTGCTTTCCTTTTACAGTAGATCTCCAATTTCAAAGCTTTGTGGTCTGAGAATACACTTGGTATGATTTCGATCTTCTTGAATTTGCTGAGGCTACTTTTGTGTCCCAGCATATGGTCAGAATACAATTTTTTAAATGACTAAACTTAAATGATTACTTCATTAAATCAGCCAGACTTAGAAAAGTATGATATCAAAATAATCAGTGTTTTACTTGTAAAAGTCTGTTTCTTCAAAAACCAAATCCAGAAGAGCAGGATATTCTGAATGAAATTGAGTATGAAACACAAGTGACATCCCTCGATTTCATAAAATAGCTAATTTATAGAACACTGAAAGGAGAAATCTTATAACTCAAAACTGTAATCATATCTGTAATAGAAAGAACTTCTATTTCTTTAGGAAATAAAAGTCACAACACGGAAATGACTAAATTACTGGCACAAAGGCACAGACAATTTCTTTTTTTTTTTTTATTTTTACACATCTAAAGAAGAAAATAGCAAAAATGCATAAAAATGTTTTTAAGATAATCCATTACTTTAAAAAAAGGATACATTTTGGAGATATGTGTGTCCAAGGATGATGTATGATGTCAGTCTGAGAAGTAACTATGTGTAATTAAAAAACGTGAGTGCTTTGAGCACAGGCATCTTGTTTTGGAGACAGGGAATAAATATATGCAAAAAATAAAAAATAAGTGTAATTTATGTGTCATTATTGAAAGTTTCAACAATAGAGGTGCTATTTCTGAGCTTAGTTTACATGACACTCTTTCCTTTTTGGTCTCCTTGGCTGAAACTTCATGCATATTGACTCATGTAAAGGGAGGTCTCATTTTTACCATATTGATATGAGGAAACTCCAGTCTTAAAAGGTCAAGTATCCAAAATATCAACTATTGGCAGAACCATATATTCAAACTATGGCTCCAAAGTCTGTGTTTGAAACTCTACTCTATGCCAGTAACCCTTTTCTATGGTCATAAATCTCAGTAGAGAGAAGCCATGTTGGATCCATCCTTGACTTCAGGGGAGTTTAAGCTCACAAAACTGAAAGGACATGTGAGTGTCCGTCCTTTCATTTTGTCATCCTTGCGCAGGGGCCATGCTAATCTTTGTATCATTCCAATTTTAGTATGTGTGCTGCTGAAGCGAACATTCTTCCTTTCATTTTGTACTCATTCAAATCAAATGAAGGAGCCAAACAAATAGACTGAAAACTATCACATGAATAAAACTCCAGAAGAATAAATTCTTCATACTTTTTTTTTCTTCCTTTCTTCTGTCCTTCTTTCTTTTTCTTTCATGTCTTTTCTTTCTTTCATGTCTTTTTAATTTGTTTTCATCTTTAAGCCAGGTTCTGCCATGTAGATAGCATCATCTATAATCTATAAGGACTTTAGCTATTTCCTGAGTGTGGGTTTCTAATTTGGGCAGAGCTGAGAATTGAATAGATATCCAGAGGAGTTTGGAAATGAAGTTTTTGGAGAAAGTGTTTCTGTCCAAAATGGAAGCAGTGATTAAGGATGCCTTGAGCAATAGCCAATTCAGCTCTTATGATGACACCTTAAATTCCTCATAGATCTAAAAATAATTTTTCTTTAATTACTTTTCCAGAATTGTGAGACACAAAGGTATTGATGCTTTAAACACAATTACATAAATTTATTTTCAGCATTTATGTCAAGTCTTATTCAAATGATTTTTTCTTTATTAAATGCCTTTGCCTATTAGTGATAGCATTATTGTGTTGTTTGAAACTGCTTTCTTTGAGCTGATTAACACCCCCAGTACACCACACACACACACACACACATACACACACACACACACACACAGAGAGAGAGAGAGAGAGAGAGAGAGAGAGAGAGGCTTTCTTTGTTCAATCCTTTAATTTTTTACATAAGCTTATTCACAACTTTTATATTTATTAAAATTCATGGCTTTTGATAACACTCATCATGGGTAGTATCTTTTTCTGTAATTAGTTTCTCTTTTATTGCACTGGTTTATCCACCTATAACTCATTCATTTTAGTGCAAATAAACTAGGCAATTAGATCCAGAATAGGTGGTTCACGTAACTACAAATATTTTTCTATTCTGACTTTGCACTATTTCATTTTTTATTTTTATCATTATAGAATGAGTTCCTCTCATTAACCTCTAAACTTCTAGACTAGAGCAAGAATGGAACTGTCTCTGTACACCTTCATGGCAGGAAGCAAAGGTCCTCTCTGGACTCTTTCTGAACATATATCAGGCAGTGGAAAAATGTTTCTGACAGACTTTTTGTGAGTTTCAGATTACCACACTAGGTAAGTTCTAGCTTCAGAGTACTACGTGATTATATAATATCTACATAATTCTGAAATGCCACCACAGGATGGGATCCACGTGTAACTAGGTCCAAAATTACTTCAAAGAGCCCAGTATTAATGGTTGGTGTTATCACTTTCTAGGCCCTTAATCCACAAACCTACAATTCCCCTACTCCCATCCACATACACCATCCTATGGACGAACATACCATCACTTCCTTCAGTAGATCACACTTCAGTGAGAAAGGGGTCGTTAGTGATATTATTGTAGTATTGTAGATCCTTTCAGTCCATTGGCTTTGGAATTGGAATGCCTGCCTCTCAATAACTTGTGACCTTAAACTTTCTAAGATTCTGTTTTCTAATTTGCAAAATAGGAATAATAAAGTTATATAATTAATGGCATGTCTGTAATGATAAAATGGATACTAAATCTAAAAAGCCTTAGCGCAGTGTAGGAAGTAAGTATTCAGTACGATATTGTGCATGGCTTTATATTGCCCCTTTTAAATAACATGTTTCAACATGGTTTGACTTTTTGTACTCTTTCATGTATTTGTATCAGTAACTCATTACTGAAATGACTCAATCATGAATGATATTGGAAAATCTCCAGTTTAGACAGTCTTATACCATTCAAAGGCCATATATGCACAGTGTAAGTGGTTATTTTATTTATTAAAATATTTTTTAAAAGTTTACAGTTAACTAGATTGTTTGGAACTGGATGGCAAAAAAATTTTGATTTATCAAAATCTTCCTAGGTTGTCTAGGTGTCTGATTATTTGTCTGTTTAGCTATTTACTACAATTGTTAAAATAATTGAATCATATTAATAGTATACAATTTTTAGTGGCCCTAGAGTCAAGAATAAAAGGCCTTGTTTTCAGATCTGTTACTAACTAGCTGAGTAATCGTAGGTGAATTGTTTATTCAATTAATTATTCATTAGTTATATGAGATTATTTTGCTAGATATGCCCTAACTTAAATAAACTGATGGGGGCCTGGCATTTTCTATTATCAGTCAGAATAAAAAATTCCAGGTCAGGAGGGATTGTACCTTATCTAGTCCAAAGATAGAAAATTGTACCTTATCTAGTAGTCCAAAGATGGAGCCATGTAGGTAATTAAGATGGAGAAAGTATAACAATACCTTAAACAAGATTATAAGTGGCAATTAATAGTCAGAAGGGCTTGGTAATCAACTTGAAAATAGCTAATTACATCATTCTATAGGGTCAACTCTAGTCACTTCCTAATGGATTTTTAATTTGTTTTATTTTTTTCTTCTGACATTCTGTATATTCTTTCTTTGAGGGAAACAGTCTATGCACAAGTATCTCTAAGAACAGGTAGAGGTTCCATTTTCTGATTTACTAATAAGGCATTGTGTGAGAGACTGTCACCCAGCCAAGGACATCAGGATGCTTATTAATTGTCAGGTGGTGAGGTAATGTTACCCTGAGTGAATCGTAAAATGAGGCATTTTTAGCCTTTAGCAATGCACCATCCACTTCTTTCCTACATCTCTGCGGTAAGGGCCTAATGAAGTCATTTGGGGGCATGACGTTTTAGCCACAACTTTGGGAGTGGTTTATCACTAATTTCACATAGAAAAGTTTATCCTCATATGCTCTTGGGGGAAATATGTGGTATGTAAACTGTTCATATGAGTATTTTAATAGATTTAGATAAATCTTATTATAGTGGTGAATGGGGGTCAGTGACAGAATACATTTTAGGCCCCCTCCCCGGTTTCCTAGATGCCTGGATGTGTTAAATGATAAAAAGGAGTGATGAACTTACTTCTGTAATACCCAAAAGAGAACCATTTGCAGTGGGAGTGCTCTTTCTCAGCCCCCCAAGACCCAAAGTTCAGTGGATTATTACCACAACTCTCCAGTTGTTCACTTGTTTGTTACTAAATTTTGATTTGAACTGGTTCTGAAATTCTCAGGACCTCCATATTTTTCTAATCACTCAGCATTCAAATATCTTACTTTCTTTCTACCACATCCTTTCTTCCAAATCACAGCTCTGAATAAACTTTTTTATCCTTTTTCTTTACTTTTGCTTCTGTACTACCAAACATTTCAGGGGAGAGTTGCGTGTACTTGCCGTCTTTATTCCAATACGTGGGGCAATGGGGAGATACTGATAAAAAGCACAAGCTTTCAATTATATGTTTAATCAGTCTGGGGATTTAATGTACAGCATGGTAACTGTAGTTATTCATACTTCAATGTATACCTGAAATTTGCTGAGAGAGTAGATCTTAAGCATTCTCACCACACGTACACACACACACACACACACACACACACACACACACAGGATTTTTGCAATCCTTATCTATATAAGATACTTTTGTTTACCCAGAAGTGCTTGCTCCAATATTTATTATTGTTTTCAAATACTTAAACCATTAACTCTTTTTCTAAAGCTTGCTTTATTTCTCTATTATTGTTTTCAAGTTCATTTTCAGCTGCAATTCCTCTCTATTCTCTTGACTAGAATAAAACATTCTTTTACAAGAATAAAAAAATTTGTGGCAAGTCTTTCTTTTGCTTATAACTCTAGCTATTATAATGAAGGGTTAACAATAGATTTAACCAGCTAAATGGGCTCTACATTTTCTTTATTATTTCTGCAAGTCCACTGGTCTCCACAGTTGTTTCCTGGGTCTTCACTCTATAGATAAGCTTTTACTTTACATTTAGAATGCTGAGTTCCATTACCTCTGCTTCTGTCTCATTGCCTCTTCTTGGTATCTATATATCTGTCCAGCCCTTAAGATATGGGCTTCCTCTTAGACTAGTATCTATTATGGTCACTGCTGTTCAATAAAGTGGAGTGCAAACACTATGGGTTCTAGTGACATAGAGCCTTGATTTGTAAGCTTATGTGATTTTAGACAAGTTATTTAATATCCCAAATTCTTAGTTTCCTTATTCGAAAAACTAAGAGAAACTTAATATGCCTTAGGATGTTTTTCATTGGTTTTCTATGCTATGTAGCAAATTTTTACACAAACCTATCATTTCTCAGTTTCTGTTTTCAGAAGTATGGGCAAAGGTTAACTGGATCCTCTATTCAGAGGCTCACCAGGCTAAAATCGGAGTCAACTCAGGCTGCAATTTCCCCTGACGCTTAGAGTCCACATCCAAGATCACAGGTTCAATTCTACATGATGATTAAGACTGAGATCCTCATTTTCTGGCTTCCTTGCTATCAATAAGGCACATATCCTAACTTAGATGCTACATGGTGTTCTCTCTACAAAATAATAAAATAATACTTTGCTTCTTCAAGGTCAGCGGAAGAATCTGTCCTATTTCGAATTTGTCTGATCTCTTTTAATGGCTCACCTAATCAGGTCAGATCCACACTGGATATTCTCCCTATTGATTAACTCAAAACCAAATAATCAGAGATATTAATGTACCTGCAAAACCCCTTCTGCTATATAAAGTAATGTAATCATAACAGTAATATTATATCATATTTACAAGTCCTGTTTACACTTAATGGAGAAGATTATTTACAGCATGAATACCAGTGGGTGGGAATCTTGGGGCTATATTAAAATTCTGCCTACTGCAGACATTTAATTCATAAACTTACCATAAGAATTAAACTACAATGCATGTAAAGTACTTGATACTGTGTCTGACCCATAGTAGCTCTTTAATAAATTTTATCATTATGGTTTTACAATCAGCTAATCATTATTATTCTTGAGTTATTCCTCTGTTACCTGTGGGAAATAGTACACAACCCACTTTCCCAAACTCAGAGCCTTTATCATAGTTTAGTTCCTGCATCCTAGATCCTAGTAATCGAAAGACTGGTAAACAGATTACTAATCTTTTAATTCTATGGTTTAGATTTCGATAGCACCTGACTTGTTTTCTTAAAAACAGTAAACTTATACATACTCTCAAAATTTGAGGAAGGCCAAATTTTTATTACATGTTCTAATGAAACATGAACCACTAGTCAAATAAAACTTTACAGCATTTAGTATCACTTGAGCAACTGAGATGATAATCTGGAAAAGAGATTTTAAACTGCTTAAAACTATGAAATATGAGAGAAGGGATGAGGCAAAATAAAAGATGGAAATGCAGGGAAGAGGCAGATAAAACTTTGATTTGCTAGTGATTACTCTGAGAGCTACTTTTGTTTATTTACTGCTTAATGACTCCCTTGAATGGATTTTGCTGAAATATTAAGGCAAATCCAAATGATTTGTGTTCTTCACTTCTAGTTGTAATAATAAATGAAAAGTTTCTGAGTTTTACGCTGAAAGAAAACATTTTTCTCTCATTATTTATACCAGGGCAGCTGTAGGTCACAACCGAATGCTTGGCAGGCCACCTTTTAGGCCCTCTGATTCATTTTATTGATAAATTGTTACTTTCAATACAACGACTGCTATTTTCATGCTCCAGACAGTAAGTATGGTGATGGAGAGAAAGACCTACAGTAGCCTCATCAGTCACACTCTGTCCTTGGCAGTCTTCAGAGGGAAATTCCCAAAGACAAAGCAGGTATGTGTCACACAATATCTCATCCCATGCACCCAGTAACTTAGGGTTTTCATGGATGGTAATGTAAGTGACATGCTGAGCTTAAGCTAATGAATTTCCATTCCAAACAGCACAGCCACATTTTTTCCCTTCATATTAAGCTTTCAGCAGGTGGTATTTGCTAATCATTTATGTTCAGCTCGTTTCTGTCATGAGCAAGAGGGATCAGATGTGAGCCGTAGCTTGTGTGGTAAAATGAGGATGAACAGAACAAGGTTGTGTATGCTTTGATCAGGGAAACATTTAATTTGGAATCCATGGCAACAAAAGTGTGTGAGGTGGGGCTGGGCCTTGTCTTCTGTCAAGAAGACGTAATTCAACATCATCTAGCAAACCTTTGGCTAGGTTCTTGTCACTACTGAGAATGATGAATTAGAGCACAGAATCAGTAATAGAAGTGGCAAGCCGTTGTCTCTGGTTAATAGAACTAAGTTTTGCTGCAAATATTGGAAACTGAACTTCTAAAACTGGGCTAAATATTTGTCCACTACACTCGTGAATTGTCACATTTTAACCATTATCATAACACTTTTTGCTGATATTGTCTCTTTAACAATTCATCTCCCTCGTACCTAGATCTTTGAAGGGCATGTTACTTCCGCTTTGTTTCTCCATTACCTTGTTTAATAGTTGAGAGCTGGTAGGTAGTCAATATATGTTTTTGAATAGATTATACCCAAACACAAATACATACACTGCCCTATCTCTTTTTACTGAGGGATTTCTAAGCTACCAAATCCTTAGACTATAATATGGTCAATCATATCAGTAAAATTGAATTTCTGATATTATACCTAGCAGGTCATTACATTGTAAGATGCTCTGTTATAGCTTTAATTTTAAATTAATAAGGTTCAGTTGATGATCTTTTTCATTTGAATAGCTTTTACAAGTCACAATGTCATTATTCTCTAAGGCTGATCAATTTGCAGTATATACATATATTGAATCATTATGTTGCACACCTAAAACTAATATAATTTTATATGTCAATGATGCATCAATAAAAATAAACTGATAAGTAAATAGAAACAATTTTCTTTTGGGAGTATAGCTGCTTTACCCTTCAATGCGTTTATAAATACTTTTGGAAAGAGATTCACAAGTTCAAGGCTAAATTTGAGATTAGGTACACAAATGTTCTAACCACTCAAATGAGACATTAGGAGAATTAGTTTTCAACTGGAAAGCCATTCAGGATGCACCAAGGGGGTGATTTATATAACAGTAGTTTCTTGTAATAAAATTAATAGTTACTAGCAACCTGTGGGATGTATCAGTCATAATGAAAAGTTAATGAGACCACATTTTATTCATGGTAACTTCTGACTTAGTGGTAATTTACTTGTAGAGTGTGAATGAATGGGTAAGAGAGACAAATAGACTTGGTAGCAAGAAAAAGCCTTCTTATAGCTATGAGATGAGACTCAGGAGGACAAACTACCAGTAGTTAAAACAGATGCACTCTCTATGAATTTTTTATCTTACCTGCAAAACCAAACATATAATAATCTTGCACAATTCTTAAAGTTCAATAATTTGTTTGCATGGTTACTATAGGAAGACATTTAGAAATGTTAATGGAAAGCACTTTGGTTTCTAAAAGGAATTGTAGTATCTGAAAAGAAAACAAAAACTATTGATGTAATTCTCTAAACTATGCAATGCTAAACTATTTTACAAGAGAAATCAGTTAACTACCTAAGGATTGAGCATTCTTTCTCTCTCTGTCTAGCTCTCACTCACGCTCTTTCTTTTTTTGCTTTCTTTTTTTTTTTTGGTATGTGGGTAGCTCCCTGACTGGGAATCGAACTCAGGCCGCAGTGCTGACAGCGCCAATGCTAAAGCCTTAAGCCACTACACCACCAGGGAACTCCCTCACTCATGCTCTTTCTTAACACCTGGGAAAGGTTCCTCAGTGAATGAGAGATTATGAAAGAAAGAAAGAAAGAGATGGAGAGAAAGAGGGAAGAAGAGAGGAAGGAAGGAAGGAAGGAAGGAAGGAAGGAAGGAAGGAAGAATTTCTCTCAATGATGTAAAAATTTATTTTGAGACTCTAAATAGATGAAGAAAATAATCAATCTATGCATACTATTCAGTGTAAGTATTATAGCTCAAAGGTTGAGAGGATCTGAAGTTAAACTCTAAGTCAGTGGAATCACAAAAGGCTTTCTTGAGAATCAAATTATTTTTAAGAATCTCACAAGGGCAGGAGCTCACATTGATGGGGGGAAAAAGGAATCAAGACTAAAGGCATTTGAAAGGCAGGGATAGCATAATGGATGGAGGTCAGTGAGACGTTGGGTGGCGGGAGTCCAGTGAACTAATTGTACCTGCTGAGGAGACTTTCACAGAGCCATGTGCTACCCACAGGAAAGGGCTTTATGTCCTTCCAAAGGTAAGTGGGATACAAAAAGGCTTTCTTCAAGATAAGAATAGTAAAATTAACATTTATCAAATGCTTACTTACTAAAACATATGTCTTAACTAATTCCTCACAACAAACCCATAAGGCAGATGCTATTGTTAATTCCACTTTATAGAAGAAAAATGTGTTAACACAGAGCAATTTCATAACTTTTCCAAAGACAGAGATTATAAATGATACCGGGGGGATTCAAATCTAAACAATCTGTCTCAGCACCCCGTAACAATCACAAAGCCATAGTGCTACTCAAGATAGTTATTCTAGACTCTGGAATAACATTGAGAGGAATGAGTCAAACCTCATTGCAATGAAATCAGCTTAAAGCTAAAGGCAATCCATTTTCCCCCCAGAAGGAAATGGCCTTTACAGGGCAAAAAAAATCTTCTTCTTTACCCTGAATGTGCCATCATCTCCATTAAATTGCTGCTGCATCTTGTCATGGTGGAAAAATATTCATTCATGCTCAAGAGCTGTTAAATTGAAAATAAAGGATGGTTCAAGCCAATGCAAGAAAAAATGTAGGGTGCAAGTACCAGCTAGAAATTCTCAGTATAATAACACTGACTCTGTCTTTAGACACAGACATATGTAACCAGAAACTAGAAGTGGCAAAGAAATATTGCAGAGAAAGGAGAAAACCTGGACACAGGCACAAAGCAGAACAACATATTTAATGGGTAAAAGCTTTCTGAAAAAGAGCCATTTAGTTTTTCGTGCCCTAAAGTGTGAACTAAAAAATAATTAGAAGGCTGCTAGTGATCCCTATTTTTAGGGAGAAAATTAGATTAATTCCCTTCTCTGCTATGCAAAACATTTTATTACAAGGGAATAAGGATACTATTTGCCTGGTGTATTCAGTCATATATTTTTCCTTTTGAATACTAATAGCAACAAAACTTTAAAATGCTATGTTCTTGTTTTTATGTTTAGAATTTTGCTTTTTACTGTATTTCAATGACTTTCAAAATAATCTAGACAACTTGCTCTGGTCTCTTTCTATGGTATAGTTCATGGACAAAGTTTCTATCCTTCTCTTCTTCCCTTCCTTTATTTCAATTTTCTCAAATTCAACTTTTTTTTTCAGAATTACTACTATCCAACACAGTTAAGAGTTCCAGTGTCTTGTAAGTTGAAGTACTCTGTATCATCCAATGATGATAGATACATGTCATCATACATTATAATGTATCATGTTACGTATGTCCAAATCCAAAGAATGTAAAACATTAAAAATTAACTCTGATGTAAACTCTGGCTTTGGGGTGATTACAACATGTCAATGAGGTTTATCAGTTGTGACAAATGTACCACTCTGATAAGGCATGTTGACAATGTGAGAGACTATGTATGTGATGGGAGGTATATGAAAAATCTCTGTAACCTCCCTGTGACATTGCACCACTCTAATACAACAAAGTCCTATTAATAAAAAATAAAAATGACAAAGTTGTGGGTTTTGTTAAGAGTAGAAACCAAAACAGAACATTTGACAATGTGTGAATTGTTGTTATGGAGATAAACTGTAAATTTTAAAGATGCTGCTTTTGTAAAACTAAATAATAAAATCCCGGAAGTATAGTATTTTTAGAAATAGCAAACACAGAATTTGAAATGAATCCTCAATAGAATTAAGGGGTCATATATGTAGAAAGTTTGACTTTAAGGAAATGTTAAAGTGTTAAAATCATGTGATAGAATTGATATTTGTTAAAAATGTAAGCCAATATTAGATTCATAGACTTTCAGAGAGGTAAGTAGATGCCAGTCTAAGTGCAATGGTAAGACACTGGGGAAGGGCAGAGAGGTATTATTGAATGGAACCTTTGGATACCATTTTAAATCCTCAATGTGTTTGTTCTGTTAAAGTAATTTATTTCCTGTAGGGAATAAAACAGACATCATGTCCCCTTCACGTGAATATTTTTTGGTGTGTGAAAGAGAATAAATAGATTATAAAAGCCTGTAAATGAAAGCAGAAGACTGGTTAGGAGGCTACAATAGTAATTCAAGCAAAGTTGATGATTCGACTTGGATTAGGGTAGAAGCTATGGAGACTGAGAAGTGGGCCAATTGAGGATATATTTTAGAAACAGTAACTTAAATGTAAGGTAGAGAAGGCTGAAAGGAAGAGTAGAGTCAGGTATGACACCTCTTTTTGGGGCTCAGAGTTTCTGAGAATGATGATGCCATTTGACATGGGAAAGTTTGATGAAGTAAAGGAATGAGCACGAGGAAGTGGTGGTGCCCAGGTATTGTCTGTTAGGCTTCTTACGTATCACAGTTGAGATAAATATCATCTGTTTAAGTGGAGGTATACGAATGTGTATTACAGATAATTAATGCATTGTGAGGTCAATTTTGTGGAATATGACTGGTTTTATTTAATTAATTAAATGTAATAAAGAGAAATACAAGATTTATTACATGTAATCAAGAGTGATTTTGTGAAATTTTTTTGTGTTAGTTATAATTTCGTAGATAAACATGCAATGGATCACAAAGTAAAATGTGTTTCTTATTCTGGGTCACAGGGAAAGAAGTCTGACTAAGATAGAGTTTCAAAGCACTTTTAAAGTGGTGTCAAATTTGTTTAGACATGTTCTTCAAGAAATAGTTGTGTTATAGTCCACTTTGTTTTGTTGTTCTACCTATATGCCTTTAAATCTGCTAGTATAATCTTTTTAGTTGTGTAAAAGCATCCTGTGAGAGGCCTTTAATCAACCAGAATTTTGTTTTTTGAGAAAAGGGGGATATGAACAGGAGATCACAATACAGCCCTAGCCATGGTGACGAGAAAACATAAAACGTCATCAAAGCAGCAAGATAGGAAAGATAATTAGATATGAGAGCCAAGCAATAAGTATAAAAATAGTGAATGGCTTTCAGTAATTAGAATTAGAAAAGGAAACGAACAAAAACGAACATTAAGATAGAAACCAACCGCTACATTGGTCATTGCTTTTGCCTCCCAGTAAGCCCCACAGCCTCACCCCATTCCGCCCCAGGGCTCTGGGAGCACGCTCACAGCAGTTTGGAGGAGTTCAGAGCAGGTCGAAGCCGCCTCCCTCCCACAGGCTTCTTTGATGTCCCCACTAGTGTGTTCCTGCAGGAATGCAATCAGCAATCTCTCAATGCACAAGCTGGAATTGCTGGATACTTAATGTCCTATGGGACCAACGGGGCACAGGAATCATGGGATGCAACTGTGCCCTTTTCTTGCTTGAGCAAGTATTTCTGAGATACTTTTTATAAGCCGTTTAGGAAAGTCCTCTGAGATCAAGCAGTGCATCATCTGTAACAGTGGCTAACTTAAAAAAACATGCGTGCATTGGCTGCTTCACTGCCCTGGTCTCATCCCTGCTTCCTGGCATAAAATTGCCAAATAAATTTCTCAAGAATAAACTTTGGTTTCAGATTTTGCGTTCAGGAAAAACTAAGGCTAAGATACTATCATTCTCTCTGGTTTATGAAATTAGTTGCCATTATTTAAAAAATCATTTGGTTATATAAGAAAATAAATCTCACTTTAATAAATAGTTTGTTCGAAAACTCAGGCAGACTTAAATGGCATTTTACTCTAGCTTCAGTTTTGTCCTGAGCCTAATAATAAACTCCCTCTCTTCCTCACTCCCTGTCAGTTTTTCTGTCTAAAAGCAAGAAATCAAGGCCGCCTGTGCCACAGGTTGTTCTGTTAAGGTCAGAAGTAAAAATTCCAGGTTTGACCTCAGGCCTAACCAGGTTCTAACTAGTCAGGTCTTTTTCCAGACAAAAATCTACAGTGAGATTTATTGAGTAGCCTTTCCTTCTATGCAGTTTCAGTTTTAGAATACATACTTTATTTGATAGAACTCTGCTCTGGAGGGGAGAATAAGGAGGACATAGGCCTTTAATATATAATGTGGTATGACAAAGTAAATTAATTTAGGTAAGAAGACCTGCATAATTTACACACACACACACACACACACACACATATGCTGTCAGGAAAGTATCCAGTCATGTAATATGAAAAATAGAGGCATTTATGATCAGATTTTTTTCAGACAGCATATGTGTGTGTGTGTGTGTGTGTGTGTGTGTGTATACACACATACAACATATGTCATAACTTTGCCAAGTTGTTTGCATAGTGCTGCCAACCTAAGTGCATGGTGGCCAGTTTGCGAACTTAATTGTTAGATTTTGGGTACAACAACAACCACTGTGATGGCCATTCCTGAAAGCGTTCCAAAATTGCATTGAAGAGTGGACTAGACGCTGGCATGGGTGCACAGCTTCCCAAGGGGAGCACTTCAAAGGTCACTATAGTGATCCAGCAATGAGGTACGTAGCACTTCTTCTAGGATGAGTTTGTGAAATTGTCTGACCTCATATATTATATATGTGTGTGTGTATGTGTGTGTGTGTATTAATGTTTCTTTTGTGCCTGCCCCTATGCTATGCTTAGTGGAATTAATGAAATTGTCAAAACATAATCAGAAAGCTGAGGTTCATAACCTCATCTGAGAAGGCAAGGCATATACCTGTGGAATAACAAAAGCCAATATAAGTTGATGCTACGAAGAAGTTAAGAGGGTTTCTCATTTAAGTGTGATTTTTGCTGGTCCTTGAAAAGGTGATCTGGAGAATTGGGTTGGGGAAACTGGCTTGACTTCATTTAAAATGACAATCTTGTCTCTTTCAAAAGAAAGTTGGATTTTGAAATAGTACATATGGAAGATATGATTACAACAAGAAATATATGAAAAATCTTTAACTTTTTTCATTGGCTGATATTTGATTCCTTGAGAAATATGCCAGAAGTTAATGTTCAGAAATCTTCCTCTTTACTTGCATGCATCAGAAGTCTTCCATTAAATGTCATTAATTAATCATGAACTAATTAAAAATTAGATTTTTTCTGGAAATGTAATACAGTACAGAGTAATCTTTGAGAATGTTCATCTGTTATAATATTTCTAAGAAATTTAAGGATGAGGAAATCTAATCATTTGAAATTTTCTTCAATGAAAAACATATAAAATTGCAACCTAATTTTCTGGATTTTACATGATATATGTCTCTAACAGATCTGTTATTTTTATTGAGAAAACACATATTTTCATCTCATAAAGAATAATTATAGTGGGTCAAATGGTAGAAAATAGACTACTACCCATGAGTTATAAGAAATTGTGTATTAACTACAAGTAGGTCGTTTGAGCCCACTTGAATTAATACATGGTCGGGCCAAACACATTGCTTGTCAGCTGGTCAAATTTCTTCATTAGAGGAGTGTTTGGGGGCACAGAGGGAGAGAAAAAAAGAGTGCAAATATACTTTTCAGGAATAAATTGGCTTTCCCAAAAGTTTTTATGCAAGATCAGATGTTCCTCATTATTTCTCTTACTAAGTAAAACTTTTCCAGGATTGTGAAGTTTATTCCTTTCAGAAAATGGCCCTTGACTCTGGCTGCACATGAGAATCACAGGGAAAGATTTTAAAGTAAATATCCATGCTACACCATAGACCATTTAAATCATAATCTCTCCAGCTGGGACCAAGGCATTAGTACTTTTTAATTATAGCTCCCTGATGAGTCCAGTGTGCATCCAGATTTGAAAACAAATCCTCTGTGAATATGATAGTTACTACTTGATTTGGTACAACTTAAAGTCATGTTTTAGTTTCTTACTTATTTTTTACAAATCAC
Organism: Lyroderma lyra; assembly: GCA_004026885.1. Lineage (NCBI taxonomy): Eukaryota > Metazoa > Chordata > Mammalia > Chiroptera > Megadermatidae > Lyroderma > Lyroderma lyra. Next base: position 15,217 of record PVJL010004580.1, read on the forward strand.
TTTAAATGCCATAAAAAAATCACAGTTTGGAAAAGTTTTATATCTAGTTAAGAACAAAAACTTTAAAAAAATTTATGGATAAGGCACCTTGTTTTTAATTCTATCAGTTTCTTCAGAATTGAAGTCTAGGGTCCCCTGATAATCTGGAGTTGTGCTGGCTGCAGCTTTAACAGGTTGATCCAGGAATCCAGCCCTGAGTAGACTTCTTGGTATGCTCTGCCCACCAGTACAGGTGCCTTCTGACTTCTCGGTGAACTTCCCTGGGCATGACCAGTGGAGCTGACCTAGGTGGCTTTGTGTCAGTGGTGCCTCCACAGGCACAGCGAGCAGTTTTCTGGCTTCCACGGGACCAGAATTTTCAGGAGTGAAACACACTGGGTATGGCCTGTGACTTTTCTTCATGGTTACAGTTAATGGAGAGCCATATTGGTATATGCTGCTTTGACACAGACCAACACAGTATAGATGTTAAGTTCCTTGGGGGTATAAGAAACATAGTATGTCCCAATAGAGTGAAAAATCATTTTTAAAGAGCAACATTTGTTTTAAAAAGGCAAAAGATTGATGTGATCTGAAGAGAAACCAGAGTATAACATTTATGTTAAGTCTTAAAATTCTTACATTTTAGGGAAATTCCACTTGTGGTGGAATTTCACAAGTACTTGAAAATATTCTGAAGTGATTTCTATTATTTTTAAGGCTTTCCCTCCTGACAGCCCTAGTCAGAAAAATGCCAAAGAAATAATGTTGTAACCACATCATTTCAAGGGTTTTTTGTTTACTTTCTTGACTTTTTCCCCATCAGCCTAACAGCATTGTGAATGTCAATCTTAACTGATTTTTAAAGTTATATAGTAAAATGGGATATATGATTTGCAGCCAAAACTAAGCTGGTTAAAATGGAAACTTTACAACCCAGCTATGACTAGCAAAGTCTTCTTTTACATAAAATATAACTGCTTGTACCTTTTGAACAGATTGTAGGACAAAAACTATAATCATAATTTTGTTTTAGTAATTGTCCATAACAATTTTAAAGTCAACTTGGAGAACTTACAGCATATCAAATATCATGTCAATAATATATCACATACAGTTTTATATAATTCTTAACAACCACTCATAGGGAAGATCTTACCTACACACATTTAACAAAGAATTAAAAAAAACAAAAAGTTGTAAGTTCTGAAAGATTCTATGTGACTTACCCAAAGATCATACTAATAGAAAGAAGCAGATCAAGAATTAAAGCCAGAATTTGTATTCCATAGCTAACTTTCAGGAATTCTTAAGTAGATAAATAAGTCCATTAATATTCCATATATTATTCATTAGATAGCAGACATTGTAAATATTTCAGATGACAACATTGCACATTATTTTCATTTCCAGTTCAATTCACTTGAGCGACTTTCCTTCCTGAACAGAATAGAGATGTTCTAGATGCAAAAATAGTATAACTAAGTTTATTTCTATAAGTAATAAAAGGAAAGAACTTTGTTTTAATAGTCAAGGTGATAGATATAACAATCTATTTGAGAGCCACTAATGTAAAGGTGAGCTTTGTGGGGAGGGCATTTTTTTCAGTTATATCTTTTAATAAATATAATCTGAAATGTAAAGAAAATATCTCATTCAGGTACCAGAACATTTCATGCAGTTTTTTTGTATTTATATATAAAACAACAAAAACTTCTCTCACAGTATAAATATATGTGAAAATTGTTCATTAAAATAGATTTTTATAAAATGTGATAACTTGGATATAATGCTGTGCATTTGTTAAATGTGTGTGATTCAAGCTGAAGTATTGACATGTAAACTTTGTTAAACAACTTATAAAGAAGGGTGTGTCTGAAAGCACAGGATTCACTGAGTCCCCATAGATATTCCTTTGGTGGCCAGCTTGGATTGTAGAGTTGGTCCTATCACTAAGAGTACTCTATCAGAGGGAACCTCACCCCAATACTGCTTTATAAACAGTTATTGACTTAGTGTAGGGATACCAGGTGTCCTGTATAACAGAGGGAGTTCCTAGTTCAGGAAGAAAGCCTGCAGAGCTTTCATTACTCAACCAGCAGGATTTCAAAGCAACCTTGGTCGTATTAGAGAAGGTGCTCTCTCTCCCTCCTCTGTCTTCTGTGATCTGGCTTAGTCCAGCGAAACCAGCTCCTGCCCACTGCTGCAGAAAACACAGGAAATGAGGTCCCGTGGTCATCAGGTTGTTCTTCATAATATATAAGTAATTAATTACAAAATATGTTCTTTAAATAGTAACTTATTTAAATTACTTTCCAATAATAGCATCTCTCCCCTTCTCAGTAACAGAATAGAATATTTTTCATAGAAATAAAATACCATAGCCAATGAAAAACTGGGGAAATTATTTGCAACTTATATTACAAAACAATGGCTTCTAACTGCAGAGAAGAAAAAGATCACCCCCCAAAGATGATGGATTTGAGATTCCCACGATCACGGGGTGAAACACACAGGTTGGACAATGTATTGTGATTGAGACTCATCTACATTGCTGATGGGCATATAGAAGGGAACAAATATTATAGAGGCATACGACAGTACTTAGAAAAATTACCACATACATTTTTTCCTTTATCCCAGCAATCTCACTTCCAGGAATCTATTTGCAGAAACACACTACCAGATGTAAAAATTATATATAAATTAGTATATTGATTGCAACACTATAATAAGGAAAAAGATAAAGAAAACAGTTATTCAGTACAGGACTGCCCGGAAAACAGTATCCAGCAGACTCTCTGTTAACTAAAACTCAAGCAACCGGCACTCTCAAGCAACTGGAAAATTTGCTGGTTGCTTGAGATTTTGCTGGTTGCTTGAGAGTGCCAGTTGCTTGAGTTCCGATTAATGGAGAGTCTACTTACATTTAACCTCCATCTGTCAATCCCCGTGGGTGCCATTTAACCGAGAGTCTACTGCAGTACATTCACACAATGTAATGAAAATAAATTAGTATTACCTCTACATGCTATTAGAGTATGCATAGAATATGCTCTTTGGTTGGGGCAACATTGGGTATACATGACATTTTGGACAAAGGAGAAAAGGTGAGGAAAAAGGATTTTAGATTTCAGAAGTGAAAATGGGCAATTTATAGGTAGTTGAAGAAGAATTGAACATACGTGGCAGGTATCTCAGAACTAGTAGGACACAAGAGATATCCAGCTACCAGGCCCCTGCTTGAAACCTTCCTATTAACCATAATTAATTCAAATTAGCCCAAGGTGGAACATCCTAAGATTTCCATGCTGAAGTAGATTTTTCTATCTGAATCTCTTGAACTGGGAGGGAGTTGCAGGTTGGGGGGCAATGTTTTCTTCTGAGTATTTCATTTCTTAAACAGCTTAAAATCAATACCCCTAAAAGGTGGCTTCAAGGTGGCAGGCCAACTTTGGTTCTCTTTAGAGGACAGAGGAAGAAGACAGTAGTCTAAGAACTAGGAATTTGGCCCTCATCAGAGAAATCTGCTGGTGCCTTGATCTTGAACTTTACAGATTTCAGAACCTTGAGAATAAACGTCTGTTGTTTAGAAGCCACCTAGTCTATGGTATTCTGTTATAGCAGGCTGAATGGATTAAGACATTGTCCCAATTAAAAAATAAAAAAATAAATAAAGGAAGAGACTGAGGCTCAAAGCAATTAATTATATAACTCTTCACAGATCCTTAGCAACTCATGGAAGCAAATGTCTCATATAAAATCTGACACACAGGGAATGCTCAACAAATACTTGTTAAATTCTAGGTGAAAATAATGAATTCATAAGAGATAAATTAAAAAAGAAAACAAGGACTCTTTGAGTATAAAATGCATGCCATTTTTCCTGTGACATGCTATGGTGTATTTAAATTTTCTGTGAAGGGAAGAGACATCTTTAAATTTTCAATCATATATATTAATGTTAAAAAAATTAAATCCTAAAATATCATTGTCTCCTAAATCACGTTAATATTCAAGATGTGCTAATGTATGCTGTAGACGTAGAAAGTCTCTTTTCCTTGTAGATGTTTTTCCTGCAACATTACTTACTCTACAGGCTAAATCTCTTACTATGAGCTTCAATTAATACACACAAGACTGATTTCCTCATCTTAAGTCCCACAGAAAAACTGGAGTTTAGATTTATAATGAGATAAACAGCTTTGTGAAAAGGTAGAAGCTGAGATTATGACAGCTCAGCATTATTTATTAAATATTATAATGAGCATATGCTGTCTGTGTCTAACAAAAAGAGCAAGATAAGAAATAATCAATTTTACCTCCTATGTAGTATTTTATCCTCTTTCATCTTCTATAATTCATAAAGCTACTTGATAGCATTTTGGAGCTTACAGTCTTAAAATGATAATTGTATAATTTAATTATAAATAACTGGGCCATCTCATTTAAATTCTCATTATGGTGACATTTTCTAAACCCATGTAGTCCTGTGAGATTATCATAGTCTGCCAGACATTTATCAGACATAATTTTGATTCCATTATAAAAGTTAAAAAAATCATTAACTTTGAGATTCCCTGTTTTATTCAATAAAATCACTATGCTAAAAATATTAAGCTGTCCATTTTTATCTGTTTCTTTAACATTTTCTAACATAAATCTTAGGACTATAACCTGTATCCAAAAACTTTTTGAATATTAAATTAAATACTTCTTTGGGGTGGGAGGAAAAGAAAGAGAAAGAGAGAAGAAGGGAGGAAATGGGGTGGCGGGGGAGAGAGAGAGAGACCCACTGTGCTCAAATAACACAAAGGGTTAAAAACCTCAGTTTCAACTGAGGTTTGTTGTTTAATAACTTATGCTTTTTGGGGGCCTAGTAGTACAAATGCTTTCATGATTATCTTAATCCTCCTTAGTTATCAGTGGACAAAAACAAACAAACAAACAAACAAAAGGAACAAAATGGTTGCAAGATGTCAAAATATCAGAATTCGGAGTCAAGAATGGCTTATTGATGGAGAGAAGGCACTAGGCTGAGAAGATGGGGGGCTTTGATGCTTCCACAAATCCCTCATAAGTGTGCCCCAAATTCAGTCATCTTTTATGTCAAGGGAAGGAAGGAGTGGCAGGGCAAGAGGTGAGAACTGTAGACAGCTTGGTGCCCACAGAGATTCAAGGAAGAGCTCGGAATCTCTATAAACATCTTTGTTCCCAGTTGGTCTGTCCACCTCCTGCTGATCTGAGTCCCAGGCTAGAAGATCCAGTAAGCCTTTTACAGTCATTATTTTGTACCTGTTTCCACACCTCTTCAGGAGAGGCACCTTTTGACAAAGGGCTGTTTTTGCATAATACTCAAGCCTCAAGCTGAATTCCAGTAGTTAATTAGCATATCTACAGCAGAAGCTATTAACCTGAAGGCCACAGGAGAAATGCAGGCTAATATTAAGGTAGAATCTGAGAGGAGCGTTTATTGCACTGTTATTATACAGGACGAGGAAGAGCAAGTTGGATCCACCCTAACAAGCAGCACTACTAAAAAATCACAGTAATTAAAGTTTGTGACCAAACGCTTGAAAAATTAATAAAGCAGCTAGTTCTCCTGTTTTACTGGCAGCCACACTTTACTGACCGGTAACAATTCTACACCATAATGTGGAGAAATTTTCCAAATGTAGAACTTCAGCTCCTTCAATAATCCAGTGAACCACCCAATATGTTTATAAACTCATGAGTCTGCTTGGATTGCTTAAAATTAAGAACCTTGATTTACAAAACATCCATAATTTACAATGAATCCAACAGACTGGCCAAAAAGATAAACAGTGCATTAATCACAACATAGAAATACCTCTAAAGTTCAAAATTGGTGCAGCAAGTCCCTGTCTTCTTGTCACTTTTCAGTGAAACCAATGTTAGCCTGAATGATGTATTCTGCATCTTTCTCCAAGCTCAAAAACTATATATGAAATAACATGTATTTTCCCTTTCTCACTCTTTATAAAAGTATCCCATAATTAACATGTCTCTGTGATTTTCTTTGGAATTAAATTACAGACATCCTTGTCAACTGGACAATACATCAACTGGGTAGTCTGCTACCAAAAGAATTTATTTAGGAAAAGACAAAAGAGAAAAAGGTGCTAAACAGCCTCAGAACACGCAGACCCAATAGGACGCGTGCACAAGCTGGCTATAGGCCAAGACGGGGACGTAGGACTGTAACAGAATGTTAGAGTTACAGAGTTTTGTAAAAAGGAACTTATGACCATGGAGTTCAAGCAGCCCAGCTCCACCCACACCCAGCCTGGTCAGTGTCCTTCAAGTCCCATTTCATCTTTATCATCCTCAATGTCATTAGTTATATATTTCACATCTTTTGGCCAGCACTGTAGTAATTCCTAGTACAATTGCATCAAGATAAACTCAATTTTTTCCCCACACATGGATATTGATGCCGTATCTTTTTAATATATATATGTATATATTTTTCTTTTTCTTTTCTTTTTTTTTTTTTCGTTTTGAAGGGGAGAGGCAGTAAAAAGTAAAATTAGTGCTGCAATAAACATCCTGGCATAGATACTGGAGGCTTTTCTAGAGCCTATGTTTTCAGAAATGGACTTGCTACATCATACCAATTAGTGAAATGAAACAAAATATATAAAGAAAAATGTGTGGTTTCCTTCTTTCCCTTCACTAGTTAACATGACTACATTACATTTTAAGAACAGAAATACAAGGTCTTTTTGTTTGTTTTTTGTAATCTGGCTCAATTTTTATTTAACACGCAAGAAAGACATGTGTTAGTAAAAAGAGTCATTATTGTACAACGCTGGGTTTTCCTTCAGGAATTGACAATTCAGTTTACAGTCACCACCTGATAAAAGCAACCATGCTTTGCTATTGAAGTCAGTAAATCAAATTTGATAACTCTGGTGTCTGCAAGCGAAATGATACTGTCTTTGCTAAATGTTTCAAGAGCTTCCACTTCTACATTTTGAATATCTATTTATATGCCATAAATAACTATCAAAGAAAGATTTTATATCCAGAATATATTCAGTCTTATAGGCCTATGCATTCAAATGAGTTTTTAGGAAACTTTAGCATGATGGTCTCTGAAGTCTCCAATTAATGTACGCAGTCTCCCAGGCCTACCTCATATATGTTGATTTTCATTGTCATGCAGTCTCTTCCGGGGTTCCGGTTTTGCCTTTCTCTTAGGGCTTCACTTCCTTCTTGTAAAATCCCTTGAGGCAGCACTGCTCAAGACAGTCTCACTATAACCAATGTTCCAGATAGCCTTTCAGGTTCGAACAACTTCCATGCCAGTGCTGTTGCCTCCTGATAGTCCCCCTGACTTCAGTTCCCTAGGAAGAGGCCAGAGCTATGGTGAAAGATTTTGTCCCTAAGTTTGTATCCTGCTTTGTTCACTGGTCCTTGAAGTAGTGCTTCTTGGACTCTGATTCCATGAAATCTTTCAAGAAATAGGCTCCATCAGATTCCGTCCTAACCTCTTTCTTGGCGTCAACACCATTTTAAGGAGCCTAGTGAAGGGAATTTAGATTGTCCCACAGCAATTGGTTTTCAAGTGTACATGGAAGCAATAACAATCTTCCACCCTCTTTCAGTCCCAATTATAATACAACTTTCTATTTATCACAAATTCATTTGGATGTGTTAGTTTGGGCTCCTCCATCACACTCTAAGATATTAACTAAATGTGTCTTATTAGAATAATAACTTTATTTTTTGGTTGGTTAATTGGCTGTCTTGTTACTTTACTTATGATGTTCCTAAAAACTCTCTCTCAACTATTTGGCAATGGAGATGTAGACAATGAAGTCTTGATGGCTATAATTTTCTAACTGTATGCAACTACCTACTACTTTATAATAACTGCACCGCTAAAGCCGGTGAGTATAAGCATTTTGGTTGTAAGCTTTAGGAAACAGTCTCAGATTTATTTTTACATGAGATTATCTGTGAAAATAATGTTTTCCAACTAAACCTTTTTAGAAATACAGTGTTCCATTTTAAGCCAACTTTTAATTTCATAAACAATTTCATTCTGAGAACACAGATGCAATAGGCAAAAAAGTGGTAACTATTAAGAAAAGAAAAGTATACTGCTTGATAAATTAAACTTGAATAATTTATGTGCCTATCTGACTTGCTAAGTACAGGCTTGAATAATTTTAAGAAAACATTCAGACTGAACACAGAATTCTCATCACGTCCTTTTACAAAATTGGCCAAAAGAAAAGAATAGGGAGAGATAGAGACAGAGACAGAGACAGAGACAGAGAAAAGAGGGTTTTAAAAAGAAAAAAAAGTATCAATAGTGTCATTGATGCCTTCTAGTCGTCTTCTTTCTTTGTATTTCATTGTTCGGATACCTCTTTCCTGGTTTAAATTTGGTATAATTTATCATTTTAATTTTAATCTAATTTTTTCTGCCTGGCTCAATGATAAAAGTTTGTCCTCATGTCTATAGAAGCAAACTACAAGAAAAGTTGACTTTCTTCAAATACTTTGCTGTATGTGACTAATCTCTTCAGGGTCTAAAATTCCCCCCAACCCTACCAATGTTACATTTTCTTGTTACATTTTGAATAATTATTGTCACTTATTCATTTTACACCTTCTACCTAGTGATAACATTCATTCTTTCTACTCAGGATAAATAAAAAATAAATATCAGTTACACCATATCTCTGCTCATTTGTTCATTTTAACCTTTTCACAACGGTGTTAACAATTTAAATTTTTGAAATATAATAGCTTGCTGCAATGAACTTTGTTGTTCAATCTTTCTTTCATGATTATAAGACTATATATATATCTTATATAATTTATATATTATGTGGTATATATTATATAACATATAACATATCATGTTTTTATATGTTTTCTAAATACAGAAAAAAATTTTTCTAACTTTTACAAAGATGAGCCCAACATAACATTATTCGAGTAAAAGCTTAAATACCATAGTTCCCTCTAAGCTACCCCTACTTCTGCGTTTCCTTGAAATTAAAATGTTTTCATAAAATCTGAACTTTCCTTTATAGTGTTTATCATCATAATAAATAATTATATGTAATACATTAATTATAGCTCTTTGTTTTTAAGAGATGGAATTCCAGCTTAAATATCTTAAGAAGAGTTGGATTTTACTGACACGTGTAACATGGAAATCCGAAGTGGTGCTCTTTCAGGAACTTCAATAATGTTCTCAGTCTTACAAAAGCATAACATCACCTCTTCACCTATGAGCTCTACTTTCCTAAATTCATTATTTGCCACCACAGACATTCTTTCTACACAAAATAAGAATTTCTACATATTTTCAAAATCTCAGTAGAAGGTTATTAACTGTTTCTCAAGAAACTGCAATCCAATAATCCATCTACAAATGCCCCTTATATGTCATGATTAAAGATGGAAATTCCCCAGGTAAACTGGCCACACTTGAGCCAATAATGACTTGAGCTACTTGAAAATGAAGAAAATCACCTTCCAAATAAGAAAAAAAAGAGATACGAGTATGATATCAGAAAAAGATAAAAGGCATTTAATTTCATGAACTCATCCTAGAAAAAGTGCTACACACCTCATTGCTGAACATCACTACAGTCATCTTCAAAGTACTCCCCTTGGGAAGCTGTGCCCTGACACCAGCGCCTAGAACACTCCTCAAAGCAATTTTGGAACTCTTTTCCTGGACTGGCCAGAAATTAAGTTCATGAACTTAATTGTCTGATTTTGAGCCTGATGACAGCTCTGAAATTGTCTGACCTTGTATAAATGTAAACAGGTAGAGACATTTCTGATAAAGTTAGTGCAAAATGCTGACAGAGTAAATGAGGTTTATGTGCTAGAACTTAGAGTATTATCAAGAAATTGGCAGGTAGTGATAACAAGAAAGGACAAGAAGACTACTTAAACTCTGCAAGGGTAAGGATGCAGGAAAAAGATGAAAAGTAAGGCATATTACATGTCTTATAGGCATGCAGATATACACACACACACACACACACACACACATATCCACATATAGGTACATTAACAGAATCACTTACGCCAAATGAAGCTATGTTTTAAGAACTGAATTGTAACTTAATTTGGAATTTCTCATTCTAGTTTTATTGTTCCTTTCCTTTCCCATATCAGTAGGTTCAAGGGTTTCCTAATGTGATAAATGTATACCCGCACACAATGAGCTGCCAGCTTATTTTATCACCAGATTTGGCATCATAGTACTTTTGACTGTAATTGATGGTGTATTTTAGCAGTCACTGTGATGCTTTTCCCCATACACTTCAAATGTGAGCTATAATCTCATTATTTTCTTAATTGAACAGTTGGGCATCATAACAAATTAAAGATAATCATTCACCAGCATGAATTCTGCTATTTACCTCTTGTAACAAGGATTTGTCTCTTGAATATATGTAGAGTTATACTTCTCTGGGATGCAAATTTAAAGACATTTATTCTAGAGAATGGAATTTCAACTAATGACGTTGGAAATGGGAATTGAAACTATCAAGTTACAATTTTTTGTAAAAATTTGAATTTAATTACACTAGTGATGCTAATGTGACTTAAGCATATTTATTCTCAACATATCCTTAAATCTCTGCATGATTAGCCTATTTAATCAACAGAATCTGCAGTTCCATTAGAATGTGTTTATTCTTTGTGATTATTATAATTTAGTACAAATGTAACAAAAGTAGAGAAAACAGGGATAACATACTGCATCAATGTATCTTCTCATCTCTCATAGGTTCCTCCTCTTATTTCTGTAAAAAGACATTAATATATTATTGTAAATGTTGGTTGGCTCTTCCACTTGAGGACAAATTCTGCATCCTATTTGAGAACTTGTTTGGAGGTTCTAGCATGGGAACACAGTTACTCGCAGACCCTTGACTGAAGAACGGTGCTTTCCTTTATCAGGGAAGGTCATCCTCTTCGACTGAGAGTGCGCAGCTTTGAGAGGGACGCACATGAGACAGTGAAGGAGGAAGGGGACACCAACCCACCAAGCCAGCCAGATCAGGCGAATATACCCTGTTGATCCATGGGGTGACAGATGTCGCAGTCAGATTGCCCTCACATCTGCGTGTCCTATAAGATCTCTCACAGATGCTGTAGTTATGTAGGAAGAATGAATGGAAGAAGTAGCAAGGTATAGTATAAACGTGAATGACTCCTCCCATTCTCAACCCCATTCCCTTTCACTGGCACTTCGTTAAAGGATGGCTTGTTATTTTGTAATGTAATTGTATTTATAAGACTCAGATTAAAAAAGTCAAATGTAGGAATCACAGTACCATAGGCTAGATATATTGAAAAAGAATTTAATGGACTTCCCAGTATGTTATTTCAATCTTGGTAAATAAGAGACAATGATATATAAGATTAAATTAAAAAGTTATTAGGCTAAATTAAAAAGCAATTAAGTTATTTAGCTTTTAATATCCCTTAAAGACTGCTCTTGGCTATATGCTTATTTGATGAGGTGTTATAAGAACTCATTGATTACATACAATTTTCTCTATGATTATATATCTGTCTCACTAACTGATAATAAAGTGTTCCTTTATTTAGTGTTTAATATGATACAGACATTGTTTTTATCATGCCATAGCAATATAGATATAAGTGAATGAGTAATGCTCAGAAATATTTCATTTTCTTTTATGGTAGAAAGTATAGCATTTGTCATAGGGTAAAACTTGTAACATGTAAATCATATATTTTGGCAAATGAACAGAAACAAAAATGAATATTCAAATTATTCAAATATTCATATATGAAGTACAAGATTGTGGTTAAGGAATTTAGAGTCTTAATAAGACTGACATGGTTGCAAGACGTAGGAACAGAATTCACACTTAGTATGGAGGCAGAGGCTGGATTATTTTGGGGAGAAGCATGGACTAGACTTGTGAGTACAATTATAAGTAATTTGAATTTAAGCCTAAAACCAGTGAGGAGCTGTCCAAAGATTTCAAGCAGGAAGCTGACAGAACCAGCTGTGCATGGATTATCAAATTTCAAGTGGCATTGCTTAACATTAAATGGTCAATCAAATTTTGTGATAAATACACCATTTTATTTATTTATCTCATAGGTTATAGGGGACACCCTGGGAGGAGATGAGTATATAGGTAAATTGGCAGGATATGGGAAGAGAGATTGATCCTCCTTTTTCCCATCACAAAGTAAGGATTAAGTTAGTATTATTTTTATTGTTAATAGTACTATTTTGACATATTGGTTTAAACATGAAGAAAGTTAATGTTGGTTAATACAATTTGAGTACTTTAAAAGGATAATTAAAAACAAGCTATTCAACGTAATGGAAATGTCAGGGCAGTGGTAACCTTTGAGAGATTGGCAGTGATGGGAGGGGTGATCAGGGGGCTTCTGAGTTGTTGGTGTTTCTTTATCATGGTGACTGCTACCATGTATGAAATATGGCATAAAAAATAAAACAAATAATTTGAATCTCAGAGGTAAAGGGGAAATTCAAAGGGCTCAAAGTATCCAGCCATGTAATAGGAAAAATTGAGGCATTTATGGCTGGATTTTTTTTCTAGGCAGCCCACACATATCAGGAGATATGCCTGAAAATTTTCCAAAACTATTGGAAGATATCCAACAACACATATAAATCACTGCATTTATAAAGCACAAAAGCAAGATAAATGTAGAGGAAACCAAATCTAGGCATAATGTGATCAATCTTAGAGAAAAGTCTTAAATAGAATTAAAAAGTATATTATTTTCAAGGAAGCATCAATGACACAAAGAGCTGACTTATAAATAGTAACAAATAAAGGCAGAAGACAATGAATCATATTTACAAATTATTAATACTTGCTAACAGTATAGGAGGAAAACGAACCTATCAGGCTTCAGATCGTTAAGGTCTCCTAATGTGTGCCCTCTAGCGGCATTGCGGAATTTGGCTTTTAGTGTGTTCTCAGTAAACCATGAACTGAAAAGAATGGTTCACTGTGCCTAAATTTTTCATGAAAACAGTATGTTTTATGTTGACCATCTGCTTTCCTTCTCAGAACCTGGAATTTTGGTATCCTCTTTAGGCAGCAGGAATCAATGTAACCAGCCCTAATAAAAACCTTGGGTGTTGAGTTTCTTATAGGCTTCCCTGGACAGAAATAGCACATATGTTGCTGTATTTTTGTTGCTAGAGAAGGAGTATACTGTGTATGGATCCTCAGGATGGAAACCTACTCATGGATTCCTCTACAATCTGTTTCTATCTTTCTCCCTTATGATGTTGGTACATATCCTCACTAAGTCACTGTGATAAATCGTAACCATGAGTACACCTATGTGCTGAGTCTAATGACTCAGCGTAGTGAACCCGCAAATGTTAGGGTTGTCTTGGGGGACACAACAACCAAGAATTCTATACTTACTGAAATTATCTGTTGAAATACAGGTCAAATAAGGAAGTGTAAAGACAAATAAAAAACTCATTATCACTGAGAAAACATTAAAGAAATACCGGAGTATTCTTCAATCAGAAATGAAATGATCTCATATAATTTCTTCTGCAGAAAAGAATAAATATAATTAAAAAGGTGAATATTTCAGTGGATTTGTATGAATAAATTTACTCTACAAAATAATAATATTGGGTCTACATATGTTAATTCCATACAATAAGAGTAGAATATGTATTTAAGCACATAAATATACATAGAAAGATTATACATAAACATACATATGATATCTATACTACATAATTTGACAGTATGGAAAAAGAGTGTAGTATTCAATATAATCATTAGATTTCCTGAGAAATGGTAAATGTATTAAGGAAACACATTGAAGTCTCCAGTGTAACCAGTAAAATAATAGCAATGGAATGCATTAGTTAATAGAGAGGAAAATTGGAGTAATAGAAACAATAATTAATTTTCAAGAAAGGAGAAAAAGGCCTCAGAGAGAAAACACAAATAGTAAATAGTAAAAAGAATATTTATACATAAATTCATCAATAATTTCATTAAATCTAAAGAGACAAAATTTTCCAAATAAAAGACAAAGATTATCAGACTGTATTTTTTAAACAGTCAACTCTATCTTAACTGCAAGAAACAGACCAAACATATAATCATACAGACAGGTTGATAGCAAAAATTATGCAGTATTAATACATAAAGTAAGAAATTGACAAGGTTAGGAGAAATTTGAAAAGTCATGATGGGAAATAATGTATTTCTCTTAGGAACTTATACAGCAAGCACGGCAAAACAAGCATAAAGTTTTGAATTGAAACTTAGCAAGCATCCTCTAATTGATATACACATCACCCAACAGCTTCAGAAAATGTGTTATTTTCGGAGGCACTTGGTGCATTTTTAAAAACTGACTGTATCATGGGCCATAAAGAAAGTCTAAATAAATGGTAAGTGATGAAAATAAAATGGAGTATAGTCTATGACCAAAATAGAATTAAGGGGAAAATAAACAACATCAATAATTTTTAAAATTCCCATGTTTTTTGCTAACAGATGTCACCCCAATAAGTCTAACAATAAAAAAAAAATTCCCATGTTTTTAGATAAGTAATTTACTCTATGTAACCTAGGGATTAAAAAATCTGAGTAACAATTATATTTTAAACTAAATAATAATTTAAATAATGACAAAATTATAATGACTGCATAAAACCTGTACTAAGGAGGGAAATTTATCATTTAAATGCATACATTTTTAAAAAGGATAAAAAGCTATATAAACATATAAAACTACGTTCTATTCAATACTGTATTTTTACAACCTCAAACATTGTCTGACACATGGTTTATTGATTAATACTAAAAAATGAATGAATGAATGAAAGAATGAATGAAATGACTTTGAGTCAGAAGCATTTCTTTATATTTGAACCATCTACTATGAATCCTAAAAAAATGTTTTCAATAATTTTTACACAAATGATAGTTGAAAAATCACTTTAATGCTCCTGTATTGTTCCATTATTTGTAACCTGAAAAGGTAGTTTTGCCCATGTTGCCTTTTAGTTTTCATGTTTAATGATTCTTATTTCCTTTAATGGATCCTGATATAAGTTAATTCTGCGAGTAACCTTTAAGATATAAACGCATGATTTATATTTATATGACATTTTACTCTGAGAAACTTTAAGAAGGACCCAAGAATATGCATTTTTAACAGGAATCACTTTTTCAGGTATAAATAGTTCTCTCTGTTCATTATTTGAGGAACTCTGAATGTTGCATTTAATGTTCAGCTTATTTTACCGCCATATCTAAGACCCTATAGCCAGATTAATCAAAATTGGCTTTTGGCATTCCACCAACTCCTTTCTTCATCTGTTCTTTTTTGGGCTTCATTTTCTCTCTCTTCTACCCATGTAAACCTCACTTATGTGCCCCAACTGGCATGTTTTCACATTTAGCACTCATGTTCTAGAATATTAGTCTTATTTAAATTCCTATCATACCATTGGGCATTAGAAGGAAACCAATTTGGTTAAAATATGTATACTGAGGTACTGGAAGCTTTAACTTATTCTACCCGTGTGCGAATCTAACATGAATAACAGATAACAAATGGAATTTGAAATTATATATCCGTACATATAAAGATCTTCAGGCATAGAAAACCTTTTGAAAAATATAAGGACACTTCTTTCCTCAGATCCTTTAAATTGGTTTGATCTTGACTAACTAGGAGGCTTGCTGCCTATCCTAGTTTTACTTCATGCTATTTTTCTCTCTAAGGGGATAATAAAAGTCTCTGGCTTCTCTATGCTGAACCCTCTCCAATCCTTTTAAATGGATTGTGAGAGGAAACATGAATTACTGTAGAAGTGGGCCACAAGGAAAACCTACAGAAAAAGACTGGTTTCATCTCTCCACTTCACATCATTTGCTGAGTGTTCAGTACTTTATCTTGTGACATCTGATGGGGATTTAATAGTGGAGAAGGACAGACTTCCACTTTCTTATACATCTAATGACTCCTCTTACATAGAAGTTTTCATTAAAAATGTAAAATTTGCAGTGCTTCTAAGTGAAATGTATTTAAAAATACAGGGAGTTCCCTGATGGTGTAGTGGCTTAAGGCTTTGGCGCTGGCGCTGTCAGCACTGCAGCCTGGGTTCGATTCCCGGCCAGGGAACTACCCACATACAAATAAATAAATCAATAAATAAATAGATGGAATAACAGCCACTAAATCACATCTTAAATAAAATATATAATTTTATTTTAAACACTAATTTTATATAGCTGACTTATAAACCCTGATCACAAGTGACTGGAAATATTGTACGGAGAATACAAAAGTCTCTGTCAAAATACTATCTTAAATTAGCTATGAATTTCTCATTAGTTCAGTCATTCATTTAACAAAATGTTTTCAGGTCCCATTATATATAAGGGTGAATATGACATAATTCAACCCCTAGAAGAGCTCTCAGTCTGGTGGCAAACATAAATGAATAATTATAAAACACGGTGATTCATAGTTTGATTGACACATATGGGAATACAATTATCTGTTTCTGAGAATAAAAGAAAGATTCCTACTAGAGGTGACACTTGGAAGAGTTAGGAGAAAGGAAGGTAAAATGACACTTGTCTATAAGGTAGCCTAAGAGACATAAGTGAACACACTCATCAGACCTCCTGTACATTTTCGTGTCTTTTTATGACAACAGTCTAATATAAAAATGTCTATAGGGGGAGAGTGAGAGGAATGGGACTTGCTAAAACACTAGAAAGTAAGGAAAATAGCAATCTCCCAGAAATATTGTCCAGCTTCTCTAGGAGATAAAGGAGGAAAAATGTCAGTGAAGTGAGAAGTATCTACATAAAGAAAGCTTAAATAACCAATAATAATAATAAAAACTCAACTTAGATGCCCCCAACAGCAGGGATGACAAGGTTATGTTTCCTACCTTCTTCTTGCTATACCAGTGGGTAGCTAAAGATATCTTAAAGGAGAGAAAACATAGGAACCTAGACTGATTGCATTTCAGAAATTCTCATTGCATAATCAAAAGTCTTGTTATAATACACCAATAAAAAATTACTATGAGTCTTCCAATTTGCTTATGACTTTAGCCTCACTGTCTAGCTTGAAACCAAGAAGATGCCATTTAGCGTGCCGTTCAGCCCACAAGACATATAAGCTCTAAGCTTGTCAGAGGGTCTAATGGTTACTACTTTTCCTTCCCTGTGTTAACTCCCATCAATTTACGAGGCCTGACTGGGAAGTATACAGCCATGTAATATGAAAAATAGAGACATGTATGGCTGGATATTTTTCAGACAGCCCTCCTGTATGTAGATGTATAATCTAACAGTGTGAATCCCAGTTGACCCAAAACAATTTGTAAAATTGCTTCATTGAAGATTTGTATGTTGATTGCCATAGTCCTGCCTGACAGTGTGTGAAAAGATGTATCTAACAAGTCTCCTAATGGTTGATAAGTGTCCAAGTACAAAAGGGATAGAAGGCAAAAGCATACAATCATTTTACTTACATTTCATGGGGTTAGTAAGGCATAACTGGCCCCTTTAAAGTAGGCTGTCCTTTTCTCAGCCAGGCCAGGTGAAGTTAGGGGCATCTCTGGACCAGGATGTCCATTCATAAGCTAGAGATAATCAGTGCTGACATACATGGTAGGTAAAAGGCATTGATTTTACCACACAATAAATTGGAAGAGTAGGGATTTTATAAAATTTGAATTCCTATAGCTTTACAGAGAAAGACGTGAGAATGGAAAAAAATGTTAAAAATAATATAAGGAAGATAACAAAATAATCTAAATCATTACTCATCGAAAAGTTTAACACATTAACCAATCTAATCATTTTTAAAACAATAGCAATTTAAGCTATTAGTCTTAACTAATGAAAGAATCAGTTAATAGACTCAGCAATCATTATCAATGAATGGACTCAGACATTTTTTTGTAGTGAGTACAACAAAACTTTTCCATTATGTAAACTATATTTATGTATATGATTATAAATTGAAAATTTATATAGCATGGCAAGTCTCTTCAGCACATAAATCTAGCAGTTAGGACAGGGCTTATGTAATTATGGATTCGGAGCTGAAAGCTCATCTCCAGAGCAGGAGTTACATTGATAACACGGAGGGCAGCTTCTCCTCTGAGCTAACATCGTACACCTACAAATTGCTCATTCAAAGATCCCTCTTCCACACAACAGCCCAGGGCTATTTTCTCTATTAGCAAAGTGGTTAAACAAGGATTCTGAAGTTTGACCACCTGCTTCTAAATCCTTGCTTCACCACTTAGCTTTGTAACATGGAGTAAAAAATGTAACCTCTGTGTGGTTACACTTGTAAAACAGAAATAATAAAGATAGTATTTTTGTAGAGTTGTAAAGATCGTGTAATTTAGTGCACAGTAACTTGCAGTTCAGTGTATGTCCTAAGTGCTAACTGTTGTTGTTATTGGTGATTTAGCTAACCAAACAATCACCACCCCAGTTAATTTTGAAGCAGTAGAAACTGGGTATCAGAAAGGAAGAGAAAGGCAGACACCTGAAAGACTCATTGAAAATGAAAATTAACAAACAAAAAAGCAAACAAAAAACAACCCATAAAAGGAGGTAGTAGTCTAGTATGACCTCCAGTCTTGGCGATTCTTGAATACACCTACAATTGTGGGAGTAAAGTACTCTTGAGTAGAGGATTAAGTGGGAGGACCTTTCAGAAGAGGGGAATCATGGAACAAAAGACTATAATAGATATTGGTATATAATTAATGTGTTGAAAGGAAAGAAGCTACTATACTTCTGAAATTTCCTAGAATCTTTACCCTTGTATATAGCTACCCTAGTATCGTAAGTGAGGCAGTTATAAGTGCTACTTTCAGAATCCCACCTTTACTCCAGCAAATACTTCAGTGAATATATTCAAGGAAATCTGAAGGTTTTAAAGCTATAGTATTTCCTATTATAAGTAAGCTTATCATCAACTATGAATTTATTCTTGCCATGATAGTGAAGTGTATAGCTCAGAGGTTAGTGTGAGACATGGATCATTGAAAAGTCAATTGCTTATTTTTAATAAAATATATCTTCAATTGAATTGTTCTCAGCCAAGAAAGTCTGGCATTTCATTAAGTACCCAGCATATTTTTAGTACTATATTTAACCTATAAATCTATCCATGTGTACTGCCTAAGTGATGGATCCAAGCTGATAAATAAGCACGTTACTCAGTTCAACTGGATTTTAGAGTGGTTTGATGATGAAAATACTCTGATTAAAAAATGTATATATATGAAGAAGGACATAAATGGAATTTTAGTTCCTGAAAATGAAACGGTAGGTGGATAAAAAAAAAATAATGGCAGAATGTGTTTCTGAATTTTTTACAGAAAAGGCTTTAGTCACACCAAATCAATGCTTAAAATTTTATATTTTTTGAGGTATAAATTGTACAAATAATTTTTATGGGAGACCATTACTATGGTTATTAGAAACATTTACATAAGAATTTTGATTAGGGGAAGTGAGTCCAAGGGGATGACTAATTATGTGAGATCAAATTATTTGGAAACGGACTGGGAATGCAAAAGCAAAATAAAACAAAACAAAAATGTAACAAACCTCAGGCCTATGATCATATTGGAAGGCCCCTTAAAGAAGCCACCGCTTGAGTATCAAAGTCAAGTTAGAAAAGCCTCTTAACTTTAATTTCCCTCCACCTCACTACAGTGATTCGTTTTCAGAAACCCTCCAAGGTGTATAAAACAAATTTATTCATGAAATCTTAGGCATCACTGACAATTTCTAGTTCAGATTCCTCCATTCGGTCTTCTGTAATTCGACTCTGAGCCCCTATCACAAAGTCACACATGCCTGATCGCTTTATAATTGGCAGCACCTCCAGACTGACCAGCCCTCTAGCTTCCTGCTACCCGCAACCACCAGCCCTACCGAAGTAAGCTTTGTTCTGAAGAGCAAACCCTGCATGCACTTCCTTCCACCCGCGCGGGAAATGACACACGGAGCCCTAACCGTGGACTACGTGCATAATGCTCTGTTTTCAATACTTAATGTTGCTACTGATTCCCAGTTCTCTGTACAGGATTTATTCTCCTTCTTTTGCACTTAGAGAAAAGAACTGTTTCTTCTGTGCTAGGCCCTGTCCTTGGTCTTTAAAGCTTTTGCTGCAACTTTCAGATACATCCCACTTAACATTTCTATCTGCTGACTGTGGTGTTCGAGTTTGCCCTAATGAACTCAAAAAAAAAAAGGTTTTCAGTGTGAAACTGTTTTAAGGACTTTTCTGCATTTACAAGATTTTTAAATATGTTTTCCTGTGGCTTGCATTATCATCTTTTGTGTTACCACATGAAGTGGGTACTGTTTGGGGGATTTCAGTCCTTCGCACTGACACAGTAAAGAATTACAGAGCAGGGACACAAAGGAACAAAGGAAAACAAATGCAACTTTATTGAGATAAGTTTCAGGAGAGAAACAGGCTGAGCCAAGAGGAGCAGTGGCCCTGAGGGGTCTGGGGGGTTGAGTTTTATTACTGGCATTGGGCCATCTCTGAATGTAATGTACAGACTTGGGATGTCTGAACAGACTTAGGTCCTTTGATTGGCACGTGCAGGTTACATAACTGTTTTCTTTCTGCGCATGCCCTTACCCAGAATGTATACAGAAAAACCCACAGGTGGGGCAAGTCTTAACGGTCATTTTATTATAATTACATTATAATGCAGCAGGGGGTCAGGATAAGGATAAAGTCCATCTGTTTATGCTAGCACCAGAAACCAGCTAATTTTGGTTAGGGTCTCATCTCCATTTACCTAGGAGATTTTGATGGAAAAATTTACCTCTAAGGGTGGGACATGGGCAGTTCCTGGGGAATGGACATGGGTGGTGTGAGACACTGATTATATTACCCTTTGGCCCTCCCATTGGTCATGCCTGGCTTCCTACCTATATGTATGCCATATTGTGTAACAGTTTGTAATAAAATTTTTTATGTCATTAATGCCATTGGATTCTAATTTATCTATATTTAAATCTAATTGATGCCACTTAGTATGTTTTGAGGATTTTTGCTAAAATTCTTGTAATGGTAAATTTATTATCATATAACAAAAATTTAAAATAAAGTTAATGTCATTTATATACAAAGCTGTTCAAAATGTTATTATTAAATGCATAAAATAGTCAAAATATCAACTTTTTAATTTTTTTGTGGCCCTCTGACATATTTTGGAAAAAAAAACTTGAAGTCAATTAATGCAGTGAATATTACCACTTTTACGACTCACAAATTGTCAAATAGAGATTTTTATCTCCACGCTGCCTCTTATGTAGATTAGCTTCTGAAGGAGGTTTGGACATGTCTGTGAATGTGTGGGGTGGGGTCTCAGAGAATCACCAGCTTGACGTGAGAGTGGTGTTAGCCAGCTTAGTGGAAACTCAGATTTGGTGCCCACCTGCTTCTTCTGCAGGTTGTGTGGGAGGGGGCTCAACAAAGAAACTATGTTGTTTCCTGGCACTTTAGTCCCAGAGAAAGCTGCCCCTCCTGCCCTTACCCTGAAGCCATACAGTTCAGTTCCTTTCTGTATGTCCCCTGAGCTTTATGAGCTGCTATCTCTGGAGCTTAGGGCTAATGTTTGTAAGCAAGTGAATTGGTGAACTGTCCCTTTAAGAGAATTCCTGGGTTCAGCAAAAGCCCTCCATCACACCTGGACTGAGTTTCTAATGATTTTCACAGCCAGCTGTTGTGGGGACTCCTCTTCCTGGCTCTAATGCTCTGGGCTAAGGAGCCTGGTGTTAGGGTAAAAGCTCTTGGTACTCAGTGGGGACCTCGGCTGCTGAGATATCTTTCCCAATTTTTAACTGACATGTTGGTGTTTCACATCTGTTTCACATCTCTGCCCCTCCTACTAGCCTCAGGTGGCTTCTTTATATCCTTGGTTATAGGAATTCTGTTCAGCTAGTGTTAAGATGGTTCTCAAGGACAGTTCTATAATTTAGTTGTATTTTTGATGGAGTTGTGGGAGGAGGTAAGCACAGCCTTTACCTACTCTGCCATCTTGATTGTAAGTTCAATTTTAGAAAATTTTAAAGGCAAGAAATACAGAAATAAAGAAAAAAAATGAAACTTGCAAACCTAATTATAAAACTACCAAATTCTTACAAATAAATGATTACTATTGGGATAAAAAATTGATTGAAATACTTCAACATTAATTACTCTTTCAACCTAGTTCACATAGCAAACTGGTTTTCACCTCTGAGTAACACAGCTTTTATAAGCAAAGATATCAGGATTAAGTTAGAACTGATGCTAGTACAATGCTATCCTTGTTACTAAGAATAACGGGGTCAGAATGAGGAAGAATTGGCTGATAAAAAGTAAAGAGAATGCCAAGGAATGTAGGCATAATATATAATACAATAGTAAATACATTATATAATAAAATACAGAATAGACACTTTTATTGTAGAAAACCCCTTCAGTGGGCTGACATAGAGTACCCAAGGAAGACTCAATTCCTTCAGACCTGAGATCCATACGACTTTAAAGAAGACAGGACCTTGGTTCCCCACTGGCAGAGAAGACACTGTAATGTCACATCAGTGAAATGTGCTAGAAATCTGCCTCTCTAACTTGCTGTCAATCTGCCTTCTAGGGTACTGTGGAAAGCTATTCACAGGTAAATGGATAGTTATTCATAGCTATTCTCACTGGAAGCACTTAACTCTACTATAAAAAAAGACCCTAAAGGGGATGCTGGAGGAATGCAAAACCTTGTCTGCTCTGTATTTAGGTCATTCCTCATGGTTGTCTTTGCACTCAGCAACTTCAAGGGATGTTCATGAACCGTGGTGGATTTCCTTTATCAACAATCTACCCCTATGTCGGATATTTAAAAATCACAGAAATATGTCACTCTATTGGCCATTCTAATTAATCTGACTGACACAGGCCAGGATCAAATATGTCATATAACACTTACTTAAGGCAATTATCAATAGGATGTTAAGCAGCCTTATGAGATCAATCTGAAGTTTGCCTACAATCACGTCCCCTAATGTACTGGACTCAGCCAACTAGATATAAGTCCCACAGGAACACAGAAAGTCTCATTTTAGAAGCCAAGATATCATCTAAGCCCAGGTCAGTATCAATTTAAATTGGCATGCTGATCTTTGGTGTCACTGACAGTAATTAAAGAGGAGATGGATGGACTAAAAGCGATCTCAGCCCTAATAAAGGAATTCTGTGGTCCACATCTGCTCTCAGGAAAACACCTAACACCAAGGGACACAAATAACGTTGTAATCTGTTGTAAAACTCGATTTGGTTTGGTAAAGAAACATGCACAGTATGACCAAAAATTTAGAGAGCTTATAGTTATGTACATATATTTATGTATAGTTTCAGGGAGAGCAAAATAATTTGGTGCCAGCTGTGTCTGCATGCATTTTTCTGTTGTTATCGAACATGGGAAAGATACACTAATCCAGCAGCAAGTCAGATTTCTAGATGCAGCTGTAGTTTGATTTAGAGATCATGATATCTGTCCCAGGCCCCTTGTAATTTCTAGGGTCTAATCCCAGGTTCTAGGGATGTTGCTCTCCCTCCACTACCACAAAGTATGTGTGTGCCATTCTGGTATGTATCATTTCACCTTTTGTTTCATCATCTCCTATTTGTACTCAGACTGTTCAACCGTAAGTGTCAAGGGCAAGAAGAACAAAAGCATTTTTAATCCAAATGGCTGAATCAGAATTAATATTGGCTCCTTTTCTATGCTGTTACCCAGAGGGTGTAATAAAACTGTATTCAAGGTATTTGGACTGGGAAGGGAGATACAATTAGAAGTGTTTTTGAGTTGATTTTTTAGTAAACAACCCTAATATGCTCTAGAATTTCACGTTTGTAGGTAACAGCACAGAATGTCTGCTGAATACACTGGCTATTGAGCCTTGGCTATTGCATAAACTTTGTGAGAAAAGATATAAAAATTTCAGACTGTGAATGGTCCCAAAACCCAGAAACATGACATAGATGATTTTCAAGGACCACAATGTTTTGTATAGAATAAAATAATTGGGCTGGAACTATAGCACTGCGAATGTCAATAGTGGAGAGATCCCATCTATAGCTCCAAGAGAGGGTTAAAAATTTAATATAATTAGTCAGGAAGGAGCAAGGTCAATGCCTCAGACACTGGCATCCTTTATGGTTAGATAAATGGAGCAACTTCTGGCAGGAGTCAAGTTCGACATGCAGCAAAGCCTGTAATATCGGGATTAAATCTTATCAGAAAATGGAACCATACTATGGGCATCTCCATGAGTGAACTAGATAATCTGATCAGCAGGTATGATGTTTCCATAATTTCTGACTCCAAACTGAGCTGTCTTTTATATTCCAGCATAAGATTTCCTTGCCCAAGAGTCAGTGACAGTATAGCAAAGCATGTTAAGGGGGATGTTGGCCAGAGCCCTGAGCATAAACTTCAGTTCTGCCTACTGAACTGAGGGGCCATGTTCATTTTTAGTTCAACACAGCTGATACTCAGTTTGAACAGCTGCAGCAGCTCAGTGGACACAATTGGGTTTCACATTAGCTAACTTTCAGTGAACCAGACGCACACATTTAGGGGAATCTTCATGTTTGAGGGTCTTATTGAGCTAAGGGCTTTGTTTCAGGTAGTGGATGGGGGAATAAAGTTTGCCCCAAGGAAGCAATTGCCATCACTTTGTATAAAACCATAATGGTGTGTGGTCACATCAAAGGAACACAGCAATTTTATCTGACTAGCAAGGATTGTTGTACCCTCTCATTGCTAGTCATTAATTCTAAGTGAGCACGTCAAGCCAGAAGGTCACAGGACATTCGTGTATCAGGCATTTAATTACCCGACACCCAACACCCATCTTCCCTCTCCCTCTTCCTCCTCACCCTGTCCCCCCACCCCAAAATAATTGAAAGAATATACTTGGAACCTGCATCAGGCAGGCAACATTGCTGTCCTAGGAAGTATCTCTGAGCACACAGGCAACCACCAAGTCGTAAATTAAGGTCTTGTTTTCTTGTCTCCTCTGGGATTCTCTGTTGCTATTGTTAGACCACATGGAAGAGGGCAGGGATCACCACTTAAATGCAGCAGTCCCCAAACAAGGATTTCCTCTAACTCTATGAATATTTACAATGCAAGCATTTAAGACACATTTATACCAGTTACACAACAGTATACTGAATTGACCTAGAGGTCCCCAATCATCCATTAGCTGTATTCAGGCACTGTTTCTTTTTTTCAAAAGGGGATATAAACCCCACTTTTGTCAGAGGGCTAAAATAGCTGCCAAGATATTGGACAGTCTTTTGGCTTAGCAAGGAGCATGCCTACAGAACTGGGACAGTGGAGGTGTAAAATTAGAGGCAGGGGATTGGTTAGCTGAGGACAATGGCTGGGGGCCGGGAAGTCTTTCTGTTTCCTTTGGGCTCCTGGGTGGGAGCCACCTCGTTCTTCCTGTATCTTCCAGCTCTTCCAAAGGCCATGACCCAGGTGGTTTCTTTTTTAACTCTTTCTCCTCCAATGTGTACTACCTCCCCTACAGTCTTCAGTACCTTACTTGTATATGTGGTGACTGCCTGTGTACACAGAAAGGTGTCTACATTTCTGAATTTTGCCAAAATCCAGGCTTTCGGCAAAGAAGAGAGGATTTAGTCCTTTTGTTACTGTTTCGTTATTCCCCAAGATACCCATGATCTTGGCTTATAGGGATTAATGCCTTGGTGAATTTTTACATTTTCTTGTAGCACTCTAAACACGAGAAAGTTTATCACAGGACTATCATCAAAAAGGCCCCAACATTTATCAATATCTAAGCTGTGTCACAAGCTATCCTTGCTTACAAGAACTGAAATGGATTCCTGACTTCAAAGACTAAGGCACCCAACGCCAAAACCAAGATGGCAAGGGGGAACCGTGTGCAATAACAACGATGCACAAAAGGGCCGAGTGCAACAGAAGAATACACAAGCATGGGAGAGTTTCATTACTCTATGCCACAACTTATAAACACAGAAGGCTCTGTCCCAGTCCAGGAGAAGGTGCCTTTAGAGTATAAGCTCACCTCTCTCCATTCTTTGATCAAAGAATAAAGTTTCCGCTCTGCTTTACCCAACTCAGTCTTGTTCTATTGGCATGCATGGCACTGGCCAGAAGGACTTGGTTTGGGTCCCTGACCCAGAAGGGTCAGTGACAAATTTTAGTGACGTGGAAGGACTGGGCTTGACCTCTCTCCTGGCATGGCAACTCCCTGAGCCCAGGGTTTTGTCCCACTCTCAGTGGGAGAAGCAGTGAGCAGGGATAGCTCATTCCAGTCTAACCCTCCACGCTGCTGGATGGCCTTGGGAAGTGGGTGAGGAGGGCCCTCAACAGAGGAAGGACCACTGCAGTTCTGCCTGTTGTCCAGCATTCAAAACTGCACTGCTGACTATCACAAATAGGCAATTGCAGTTGCATCAGGGCTCTTGCCCTCAGTCACTTTGCGAAGATTTGTGGTACTAGTTCCACAAGCTGATTAAAAATGTACTTTAGGAGTAGCATCAGAACAGGTAAAGGAGGAAAAGAGGCTCCTCACTGAGGTTTTCGGTCCAGTCCAGAGGGAAGAGGTCAAAAGAAAGGAGAGGTCACTCCCAAGAGCAGAAAACCCTGGAAAGGAACCAGCTCTGTCCAGTTGGGACAAGTGAGGAGGCAGAGACTTCCGGTTCACCTCTGGGTGGTGCACACATAATGCAACACATAGATGATGTAGTGTAGAATAGTACACCTGGGACCTATGTAAGTTTTACTAACAAATGTCACCCCAATAAATTTAACAATTAAAATAATTTAGACTGGGAGCTCCCTGGTGGTGCAGACTTCGGCGCTCTCAACACTGCGGCCTGGGTTCGAGTCCCAGCCGAGGAACTACCAAAAAATAAAATAAATTGTAAATAAATAAATAAATATATAAACATATAAACCTGTTCGTTTCAGTCAGAACAAATTAAGTAAAGGGATCAGGGAAGCTTGACCCAAACCGGGAACCATCAGGAATGCCTTCCTACAGGTGAAAGGTAGGAACGAACTGTCAAAGGGTCTTTTGTTTCCTCTTGTTGGCCATTGTGGCATCTCGTCTCCTGTTGATTCCTTTTCCTTCTAATCAGGAGGGTTTGAGGTCCTCTCCCTGCATGAAGATGCTTCAGAAGTATACTTACCCTCAAATTGAAGAAATATCCTGTCCAACAGACCCAGTTAGAACTCTTTGGGGGTCTTTTTCTTCATTAGTCCTTGTCCTGAGAAGGGTGAATTACCTCATATTCATTCCACAACCAGGGCCTTCTAAAGGAGGCTATCAAAGGAATATTACATTTAGAAATCAGGTCTTAATATCAAACTTAGTCTGAAATTATCTCTTCCTCTTTCCTCTGGGATGCCTTATGCACAAAAGGCATTACATCCCAGAGGTGGAGGAATTCAGAGAAACAAGTTGGTCGTTAGAAAACCCTAGGATATCCAGTAACCCCTGGTTCCCTTACCTGCCTCCCTGGATTCAGCCATTAGGTTTGAACTCCAGGCTTCATGGGTAGGGAACCTTATTTGGGTTAGTTTGTGTGGCATCTGTGTGGTCACAAATCGTAAGTACCTCCCTGTAAGTGGTTGGAGTCAAATCCAGAACAAAAGATCTAAGGTATTAGGAATCAGGCACTAACCACCATACCAGAAGGAAGGCCCCTGGGCTGCATCCTAAAATAGTATAAGTCATTGGTTATTGTCCATTAACTAAAAAACTAGTGGTGTTTTCCTATAACATGGCCTGGCCCCAGTATAAATTGGAAGATGGGGAAACATGTCCCAAGAATGGCTCCATAGATTATAATACAGCCCTTCAGTTAGACTAGTTTTGCCAAAGAACAAAGAAATGGGACAGAATCCCTTCGGACCAGATGTTTATGGCTCTATTTCAAAATAAGGGCCTGCAAAAGGCGTGCAAAGTTAGAGTCCACGGCTGTCATTCCTAAGGAAAAAGAGTCTATCTCACCAGCATTAGACTCTCTGGCTGAGGACCCTATACTGCCTTGCACCCCCTCGGCCATGAGCACCCCGACAGTCAGGAACTCCCACTACCTCCTCCTCTACCAGCACCCCCCCCCCCACATTCCAGTCAGAAGCGCCGAGTACTGATCCTATATTGTGTCCACATTTTCCCGAACTTTCCACTGCAGCCCCTACTGCCTCTGCCCCCTCTGTGACTGCTCCTACTCGCTGACAAGCAGGAGGAGCCAAACCAGCTATCAGCCCTGGGTGACGTGTCCACGAGGGCAGGTTCCCGACGGGGACAGTCACATCCCTCTCACCACCTGATCTGTGTAACTGGAAGGGAAACACCACGGGCTTGAGGGAAGAACCAGGTGGAGCCCTAAACCGGATGAGGAGTAGATTCTATACTCAGAATCCCACCGGGCCGACGTGCATTCCCTCCTAGTAACCGGTTTCCCGTGGAGCTCGCTGCCATGTTCATTTAATTTTACATAAACACACTCTTTGAGGTTGAAGCAAATCTGACTGGTTTTCAATATGAAAATAAAATATAAAAACTGTTCTTGGAGTTATTTCTGAATAGAACTTGTCTCTAATCCTAATGTAACAGAGTTGTATACATGATCAGTATTTAGTAATTTTGAAGGGCTAAGTTTAGGACCGTAATCTGCAAATGATCTCAGGGTAAACACTGCAGCCACAAGTGCCAGTGGTGGGTATGCTCAGGGCAAATGGGTTATTCATTGTGCTCAGAGGAAGAAAAGGACAGAGTCCTTATAAAAGCTAGTAAGGAAGCAGACAGGGGAAATAAAGACAATGCAGGATGTCGTATGAGGCAGCCAGGGAATTTAGCGGTCCCCGGTACCGAACCAGGTTGGCGCCCCGTTGATAACGTTGGGAAAGAAAAACAGTGCACTAAGGCATTATAACGTAATTTTGAAAGGATTAAAAGCTGCAGGGAAGAGGCCTGTAAATTGGAATAAGATCAACGATGTTACTACTCAAGGCCCCCAGGAAAACATCTCTATGTTCTTAGAAAGGTTGAAGGCACGTTAGACAATATGTTATTTTGGATTTGGAAACTCTTGAAGGAAATACAATCTTAAGGTATTGTTTCATGTCTCGAAGTGCCCTGAACATTGGTGCAAAATAGAAAAGCTTGAGACAGAGTAATATTCTCACATCTAGGTCGGTAGACATAGCCAATAAGGTCTTCAATAATTGAGATTCAGAGGAAGAGAAGAAAGAGGAGAGAAAAGTCCAAAGACAGGCCACTCTACTGACAGTTGCCCTCCAGTGTCAGTCTCGGACACCTAGAAGGGGACACCCTCAGATAAATGCCACCAGTAGAATGCCCCAGCCCCCAATATGGGACAACTTGGCCCAAGAAATTGGGGCCAAATCAGTGTGCCATGTGCAGGAAGGAAGGTCATTAAAAGGGGGAATGTCCCTTCTGCCCCTGAAGGGGGTGGGACGTATTGGTCTCATGGGCTCCTTCAGATAAAAAGCTGCTGGTGGCCCATATAGACAGACTGACAGAGCCTTTCATTGGCCTCCCAGAAAATCCAAATAACCCCTGTGGAGCCATGGGTGATATTGGACATAGAGGGTAAAGCTGTCAACTTTTTATTTGCCGTAGGAGCCAATACTCGGTTTTGAATGCCAGACCAGGCAAAATCACCAGTAAATAATGTAACATTACAGGAGTATTGGGGAACTCGGAAAACAAAGTTTGTTGAAGGCTTTAGTTGTCAATTAGATAGAAGGGAATTAAGTCACTCATTTTTTAACATTCCAGAATGTCCTATACCCTTACTAGGAAGAGATTTACCATGTAGACCAGGAGCAACCATCGATATGTAAAGAAATCTAATGGAAGTAAATGTCCCTTTTGAAAATGGGCACACATCATGTTCCTATCTAAAAGGGGACAAAGAGAAACCCCAGTAAATGAGTAGGTGGAATTACCTGGGGTAAATCTCCCTGTATGAGCTCAAGGGACAATAGGATAGACCAAAGAGGCTAGCCCAATAATTGTCCAATGAAACCAGGACATACTCTAACAGCAAACAATATCCCCTGTGCCAAGATACCTTAAAAAAAATCCACAATAATATAAGATCTAATCCCTCCCATCCTTCCAGTAAAGAAACCTAATGGAGACTATCAGATAGCACAGGACTTAATGGCAATAAATGAGGTCATGCAAGACATCCATCTGGTAGTCCTCAATTCTTACGCCCTCTTGGCCACCCGACCATCCAATAGAATTTGGTACTATTTCCTAGATCTGAAGAATGCTTTCTTTTGTATTCCTTTGGCCCCAGAATCCTGAGATCTTTGCCTTTGAATGGTAAGGCCACATTATTCAACAAAAATGACAGTTCTGCTGGACAGTCTTACCCCAATGTGTGGAGCATTAATTATGAACACAAAATGAACTCTAATAATTCTGATAGTTCTGTCAGTCACAGTGGCAGTCAAGCCAGGGTGATCACATAAAGGGTGTACCTAGGAAAGCTCTATCTAGATAACTCCAGACATGGGGTGGAGCATGACCATCTGGATGGCTTTATTGGACTGCAGATGAGCTATATCAGACTGCAGATGGGTGCACTGCATCTAATCTTGAGCATATAATCAGAGTTCTCTGACAACCCATCGCTCAGGCCTCAACAGACGAGCTGACAGCTGCACCTGTACTCATCCCAGATGGAGTGCTTAAAGCCTTGCCTCCCGACCGTCTCACCAGCCCAGCCTGATGTCTGACGCTGCCCACTCCAGCGCTGTGGGACTCTCACTGAGCACCAGACTCGCTCTTTCATCCTTCTTTTGTAAGACATTTTTTGTTTGGCCTAACCCTGTTGTTTGCAATCCTGTGTGAGCCTCTTGTGCAGAACATTCTACCTCGACTACTGGAGGCTATCCTATGGCCAGAGCCTTAGCTAATGCCCATGTGAAACCAAGTCAGTAGGACTAGATCCATAGCTTTATTCTAATAAAGTCTGACATTGTGGAAAGACACAAACACATGGGAGACTACTATGATAGTCATGTCCCACTCAGGGTACCCAAGAGTTTAAGAACTTCCCTACCCTTTTTGGGAGAGGTCCTGATCAAAGATTTAAGAGACTCACACTCAGAGAGAGGTACACTCCTTCAGTATGTACATAATATACTCATGGCTAGTCCTTCTAAGGAATACTCAGACAAGAACACCACAACCACTCTAATCCATGTGGCTGATAAGGGATAAAAGGTCTCCAGGAAAAAGGCTCAGCTATCCCCCACCAAGTTACTTTTCTGGGATTTGTTATAGTTGGAGGACTGAGAAGTGTGCCTCAGGGAAGGAAGGAGGCTGTCTGCAGCCTTGCTTCTCCCCACACAAGAAGGCAACTTAGGGAGTTCTTGGGAATGGCTAGCTTCTGCCATTTCTGGATTAATAGCCAAGCCTTTTTATGAAGGCCTAAAAGGGAAAGATGATAAAAAATTTGGATGGAATTCAGAATGGGAAAGGGCTTTTTAAGAACTCAAAGGACAGCTGCTCTAAGCCCCAGCTTTGGGTCTCATGATTTAACAAAGCTTGTTGATCTCTATATACATGAGAGATGGGGAACAGCACTCAGGGGATTATCTCAGCAGCTTGGACCTCTGACCTGAGTAGTTTATTATTTTACTTAAGAAAGGATGGCCTCCTTGCCTTGGGGCTGTTGTTGCTACAACCACTCTCTTAAAAGAGGCAGAAAGTTGACTTTTGGATAACTTAACAATCATCTGGGCTCCACACCACGTTCAAGTCCTGGTAAACTCCAAGGGTACAGAATGGTTCATGCCCGGGAGACAAATTCAAGTTCAGGCCATGCTCCTCGACCACCTAGTTGTCACCATAGAAACACGCCACACTTTAAACCTGGGCACTCTACTCCCAATTGAGTCATGAAATTGGAACACAGTTGTTGCATAGTAACAATAGATAAAGCCAGATCTAGAAAGTGAACACCTCCCAATGGGGAGGAAGAATAATTTACTGATGGAAGTAGCTTCATGAAGGAAGTTTTGTAAAAGACTGGCAGGCTATGCAATTGTCACCTTAAATGAAACTAGAGAAGTGGAAGTCCTCCCTGCTGGGACCTCTGCTTAAAAGGTTGAGTTAATAGCCTTCACTAGGGCCCTAGAATTGGGGAAAAAACAAAAAACAAAAAACAAGCAAACAAAACCCCTTACACATCTAACACCTTGAGCATGACTCCCAGTTTGCTTCCTCCATTCTACGTGCCATCTGGAACAAGAGAGGCATGTTAACTACAGAAAACAAACAGGTTAAACATGGCCCTGCAATACTCAAGCTCTTACAAGCTGGTCAGCTTCACAAAAAAAGTCACTATCATCCACTGAAAAGGACATAAAAAAAGGAGAGGCTGAAATAATAAAGGGAAATAAGGCAGATGTAGAGAGTTGCTCAACCAAGTTATCCAGCAATTGCCCCTTTACCTGGAAAGCCCAATCTTTCAAATTGTTCCCTAATACATACAGAGGAGAAACTCAAGAAGGCAGAAAAATGGGGCTCAAACTATCCCATCAATTGTGGGTGGCTAACCAATCAACATGGGCTACTTCTTTCCTAAAACAACAGCTGTGCATGCCATCAAGGAGGCAAGAGTACAGAAAGACAGGGGAAATCATAACATCTGAGGGGGACCCCCAAAAACCAGGAATTGTCTTCTGGAGGGTGAGTCCCTTGTCGTACAGGCTGCCCCCACTACGTGAGTGTTCTAGGAACCCATCTGCATCAGTGTACCAGCTGTCATTGTGAGAGGCTGCATTCAGCTTCCGTGAATTTTTTTTGGAGACTCAACACACTTGCTCATTTCATGATGGATGATTTAC
The DNA here is from genome assembly GCA_004026885.1 of Lyroderma lyra. NCBI lineage: Eukaryota > Metazoa > Chordata > Mammalia > Chiroptera > Megadermatidae > Lyroderma > Lyroderma lyra. The sequence continues at coordinate 48,224 of PVJL010004580.1, forward strand.
GTGAACAACCTGGGGCATGACAACACTCCTGCCCACGCTGCACTGAGTGCTCAGCAGGTTTTGACCAAAAGCAGGATGACCCCCCCTGACCCACCCTCTCTATTCACCCAATCTCACCCCAAGTGATTTTTTTTTTGTCTCCCTGGATAAAAAAGTTCTCAAAAGGAGATATTTTGCCGATATGGAAGAAGTGAAACAAAAAACAACAGAGCTCCTAAAAGAAATAAAAATTGATGAGTTCAAACACTGTTGTGAGCAGGGGAAAAAAGATTCTCAATAGGTGTATGGCATCAAATGGAGAGTACTTTTAAGGTGACTGAAGTTGAAATCTGTAAGAATAAGTACCCAATTTTTTTATAAATACATTCCAGGGCTTTCTGCGACCTTCCTCGTGCACCTTCCACCGCCTTCTCACAGTTCACCCAAGGACGGAGTCAGCAGGTTTTCTATTTTCTCTTCCTGTATCCATGAGACTTACCTCTATGTCTACCCCTTGTCTTCTTGGAGTGATTTGATTTGTTTCTCTTCCACATTTCCTTTTGTTTCACTACGTAGTGTGGGAGCCCAGGGTAGGCTGTCCCAATGACATATTGATTATCTTGGACTAAAATCACCGGAGAAGCAGCAGGAGCAGAATGAGCTCCTTGACGCTCCTCTGTCCTCCTAAAAGCAGGAAGTAAGTCCTCACGATAAGTGCCCTCCTCACTCCTGAAGGACTGACAGACAACCTTTTAATCCAGAGTTTAAAAAGTGTGTGTAAATAAATGCTGTAATGCAGTCACTAATGTAGTACCCAAGCCCAACATTGTTTAGATTCCTCACTAACAAATACCCCAAACCTGCTTAGATTCCTTTCTAATGAGCACTGACTTCCTTTGTCTTGTTAATTTTTCACAAACTTATTGTTTCTTTATCTAAAAAGTATAAAAAGGTGCCCGGTTCAATCACTTTTTGAGCCTTGTTTTATGATCTGAGCATCATATTGTGGTTCTTTCATGTACATGTTATTAAATTGTTTTTCTCCTGTTAATCTAGTGTTGTGTCAATTTTATTATTTCATAACTATTCCAACCAGAAGAACTAAAGAGGGGTAGAGCAGGGGAATTCTCACCTCCTCCCCAACAGTAGTGTCTACTATTTGGCACTATAATTCAAAGGCTTTGCAAAAATGGGCTCATTTAATCCTCATCCACAAGGGGACTAGATTATTGCCTCCACTTTACAGATAAAGGGCTTAGCTATGGTAGTGTCACAGTCAGGAACTGGACCAATGTGGCCTAGCTAGAAACTAAACTATGCTTCTTCCCCACTTGGTAGTTAGGTGGACTGACAGAGAAACATGAATTACAGATGAATGAATGACCTGTTAATTTAATATTTTTTAAATTTTGTTCACTCTACTTTTATCTTAAGGTATGAAAATAAATGAGAACATCCTAAAGATGGTGAGAGATTAGGTAGAGGAGAGATCCACATTGTAAGAACAGGTGATGCTAACTTAAATAGGAAAAGGAAGAGCAGGGGAGTGACAACATTGTTAGTAATCCCAGGGCTTAATGATAAAAAGACCCAGTACTGTAATCATTGGTAAAATGAACTTTGAACCTAGGCCTTCTATGATGAAATTTTCTGCTCTATCTTACCCATAACCATTTCCGTGTGAATCCTGCCTTTCACCTTATATACAAAAACTTCTTGAAATAATCTCTTCTGTTTTTTTTTTTTTTTTTAAGTGATTGTTCAATGCCTATGTGATGAGAAGGAAATAGACTATTTAATGAGGGCGCTCCAGCCTGACATCTAGACTTACCTTTTTATTTTCTAATTCCATCCCACTCCATTGTATTTTACTAAAATGTAAAATTAAATTAGTGGGCTTTTTTGAATATACAATTGAATTCTTCTATATTCCTGGCTTTTGTACAAAATGGCCTATTTTGCTTGACTGGTATCCTCCTGTATTCTCTTGGTCTCTTCTTTTCCACCATTCTATGCCAAGAATTATCCATTTGACCATTTTTTATGTCCTTCAGGTATGTCCCCCAGAAAGCCTTTCTTAACTTTTAGAGACTGCCTTTTCTGAGAGTGAAAGTAGAAGTTCTTAACAATCGCTCTAGTACAAGACATGTACACCAGGTCCATACTGGATTTCGAAAGCCAATAGTTATATTTTCAGAAATTTGGCAACTTGGTTATTCAGCCACCAGTAGATGACTATGGTGGGAGAATTTATATCACAGAAGTCTAAAAACACAGCAATTCATTTGGATTTGTTTTGTTTATTTATTTATTTTTCTAGAGAGCTGGTTCACCAGGGTATGACTAAAAATAACACTATGTCCAAATATATAAATATGAAATGCTAATATAGTGGACATACGTAGGCTAAGTTTTCAAGCAATTGATGTGATAGCATAGTTTCATATTTTTTATCCATCTTTTAAGAGCCAGTTTTATCAGTCTAAATAACATTCCCTAAACTCAGGCTCCAGCTTCAAGGGGGAAGAAAAACTAAATTCTGAAGAAATAAAAAAATAGAATTGCATTTACATATGCCATCGTCAGCAAACAGCACAGCTATAGAGCTGTGAAAATTGCAGAACTTTACAACCCAGCCTTTGATTAACGACTTAATTAAAGTGGGATTAATGTGACTGTTGGCAAGAAAGAATGCTAGTGGAAGTAGAAAATATTCTGGCAATCTACCCTTCTAGCAGTCATTGTAGGAAGTATTGATTAACAGGGTGACAGAGTCAGTGACTTAAAACACTTGGAGATCTCCTAGAAGAAAAGTTGATGTTTGTGAGCTATGCAAGAGAAAATTGAGAAGCAAAGAAATAAAATCTAAATGACTACAACTAAGCCAATATATCATATAGGGCACTTTTTATAGACTCTTAGGAGAAAATTCTCTCGAATCTTGGTAACAAGCAATGCTGACTGTTCTCCAATAACTGTTTTTTAACTTTATGTGCATCTAAATCTTATAATTAATTTCACTTTACTTTTTGATCTGACAGCTGGGGAAAGATTAGAGCTAAATTTGTGGCCTAAATAACTAGTGTATAGAACCATGGGACATGTAAGTCTGTGTGCTAAGGTAAGTGCTGTATTTACTCCTCGTCTTTTTCTCTTGTGTTCTTTCAACTTTATGTCACCGCTTGTAGTCTATACATCTAAGTCACCGTAGGTCTTTTTGTTCTGAAATGGGATATAAATAAGTAATACAGGCTGAAGATGGGCACAACAGCTGGTGCTGAAAAACACAGTTGCACGTTGAAGGCTTATTTCAAGATGATATTGTACCTATTATTTCTGCTTCTACCCAAAATGGCTCATGACTCATATCAAACTTCATTTGTAGTTACAGAAACTGAGCCATTTGTCATCTATCTACATCTATACCTATCTATCTATCCTCTATCTATCACCTGTCTATGTATCCAGCTAGCTATAATCAAGCTGGCTACAATTTCACATTTTCTCTTCATTGTATTATGACAAATATTTTTATATAGGATCAGGTAATTTAATATCCTTTATAGGAGATGACAAAGGAAAAGAAACCTGCTGAGAAATAGATAGTAAATAGGATAAGGACCTAAAACCACACATCTTGACATTTCCAAACCAACTTTTCTCAGCGTGCTTATTTATATAAATCATGCTGCTGATATAAGGAGAAAGCTTAAGCTTTCTAAGCTAATTTTAGGCTAGATTTTGATAAAACCCAAAATTCTTTCACAACAAATTCAAAAGAACTGTTGTTAATTCAGTAATTACCCTACAGGAAAGGTGTATTTGGGGTAGAGGTATTTAGATTCAAGCAGGACATATTATACAGGCAAGTTCTCAGACTTCCCTCACATCCACACTACAGGGCAGGCATTAACATACGGTGTGATGTTAACAATTTTTGTTGTTTGTTTGTTTTTTAATATACAGAAGCCCAAATCAGAGGGGACAAATACTATGGTTTTCTCTCATTTCTCTTTAAAAACATGTATCTTTTTCAGAACCATGGGGGGAAAATGCATTTTCTAATAACAGAATATCGTGTGGAACAGGTCAATAAAATTTACAGTGGCATTTAGCTAGGAAAATTTTAGACTATGGCCATATATGTAAAGAAAAATGCAAAGAAAACTTTCTAATCTTATATTCTCTACGTATTGCATTATAGATATGGCAAGTATGTTCAGATTAAAAATCTGATTTCATTGTTTGAGGTAGATGTTATGATTGCCATTTTTCAATGGTATAAATTGTAAAATAAGATGCCTAAGGTTACACAGTGACAGGGCTAGAATTAACTTGTTCTATTTAGTGCAATATTTTTCTCTTGTTTCTGCAAAGAGGCATGTGGACACTGGAAAGACAGGAATAAATAAAATTATGTTATATGGTATGAGAAGTACAAGGGCCAAGGTCCAAGCGTTCTCTCTGTATTCAAGTTGTTTTAGAAAATGTATTCTTCCCGATCCTGATTGTTTGAGATATTAATAAAAGACAATTGAAATTGTTAGTTACATCATTAACTGCATTATAAAGTTAAGGGAAGATGCACCCAGCCAGGGTACAATGGATGTATTTCATATAGCTAGATTAATGGGAGGATGGATGCATAGATGATAGATAGATGATAGAATACATAAATTGTGAATCTTGGTATCATCAGACTCAATCATGTTAAAAGACATAATGTAACTTCATGTTGACTATACTTTTGATATGTTTATAATTTAGCATTTCTATGGGCATAACTTACTGATTATATGCGAACACCTTAGTAGTTATGTGATTAAAATTATTTTTAAATAAATGAATAGACGTATGTTAGAAAACACCTGTCTGCTTTTCTTAAATCTTGATTATACATGACCAAAATGCATAAAAAATGAATAAGAATTTAAAAATACACTTCTTTTCTTTACATTGTTCAAAGATAAAGAGTTGACAGAGCAGGCTCTTCTATTATCAAACTGAAATACTAAACATACAAATGGGAAAACAGTTACTGATTTTTATCCCCACCTGACAGAATGAGAAATCAGTTTTTAAAATAGAAATTTATTTTTGAAACAATTGTAGTGAGTAACAATGCATTTTAACTTAAATTTTATAATTCATATTCTCCATACAGTAACATAGTATTTGTTAAGAAAAAAACAGGTAGTTGAGTAAAAAAAAGTTAGGAAAGCAGTGAATGTGTTGATACTTTTCCAAACTATAGACAATGTTCAAGTCTTTCATATATGTGCTTAACTTACCATAAATTTAAAGTAGATCGCAAAAAATATATTAAAAAGTAAGGATTGTTGTTATAAAGGTCAACAGATGCAAAAATGTGTGAGAGAGAAAGTGAACAAAGGAATCCATTTTATCATTTGAGAATAGGGAGAAACTATCAATTAAAATAGATATCCTCAATATTATTTTGATCTTATCCCTCAGCCTTATAGCTGTGTTACTGCAGGCACCAATGGGCATCTGCCCTGAGACTAAATTATTAGCACTTTCTGCCTATTTAATTAATTAATTGAAGTGGTGTATAGGCCACACTTACGGTATAAAGTGCAGCAGAACGAGAGAGAAAAAAAAGACAAGGCTAATGAAGGAAAGGAAATGTCTTCTCTCAAGAATCAACATTCATTTATCTAGCTCTATGATACATAAATCAATGAAAAAATGTTTTAATAGTTGCTACCATATCCCATTTAGAAGAACTACAGAATAAATAACCTGTTTTAACATCCCTGTTAACAATGTGGTCTAATAACATGAACAACATATCACATATAAAATTCAAGGCAATTTTTTTTCTAGACTTAGAAAGATGTTTTTGGCCAACCTATAGTTATAATTCAATGACAAATCTCAGAGTCTGTAATTAATAAAAAAAAAAAAAGAGAAGTCTAGACAGAGAGATTATATTCTGTGATTTGATGGTCATTGAATCACAGATTTTTAATATGTCATCTTGTCTCTATTTTTTCATTCTTCTTCCCTTTACCCCTCATGCCTGCAAGACCGTCTCTTGAAAACAATAGGTTTAGAAATATCGTAGTCACACAAGTTTATTTTCATCTTAACTAGCCAATTATCTGCTGTTTCTTCTTTTTGATGGAAAGCTGGTTGTGATTAGGAACAACAAACAACTTTAATTCCTATTTAGGAAAAATAACCACCAATTTCTTCATAAACATTTACATAGAAACATCATTTATAGGAATTATTCGTAAGTTAAACTTGGATACCTTTCCTAGGTTCCTCAATTTTAATCCTGAGTCAGAGTTTTATAGAATAGTGAAAGTCTTATCAAAGTAACGATTCAATTGGTCCAGATTTCTGTAGTTAGTTGGTAATGTTTTGCTGCCATATATACTTTTCCTCAAAACATTTTTACTTAATATTTCATTTGATTGTTGTGTGTAAATATTGCTTATCTTTATACTATCTTCATTAACTTAGGGACAGATTAACTTCATGATTGTTTTCACTAAAATGATCAACTTGAAGTTGTTGAGCTATATCTGCTGAGTAGCCTATATTTTGCATATTTCTTTGTAAAAATTAAACTTTAAAATACAGTGACATCTCATATATTAGGGCATTAGTCTTCTGCCAAATTCAGATTTCTAGAACAGTGCTTAGATGCCAAAAATGACCCAAAAGCTTCTGAGAATCACAAAGCTTTGATTTTTGAATCCACATACCTGATCCCTACCTTAAGCTTAATGATTTTTCAATAACAATGAAAACAAATGAAGACACAAACTTTCTCACCAGGAGATAGATTTTAGAGAGAGGCACAGTGACAGAATTAGTTTAATATCACATTTAACTAATGTGAAATGGAAGAAAGAGAAAAAATATATAAAGCTGTATGTAGATAGAATATCATGGATGCTAGTTGAGATGACTCTGGAACATCAGAAAAATATTAAATTATATTTAGGGATCTCTAATTGAGCAAGTAAGAAAATATAATACGCTTAATCTAACTTCTATCTAAAATATTTTATACTAAAAAATAATTGCTTTGGTGCTTCAAGGAGTAAGCCCTGGAGTTCAATGGTATATATAGGTAATGACTTTTCAAAATTTAATATGCATATAAACTACCTTGGGATCTTGTGAGAATGTGGATTCTTGTTTAGTAGACCTGAGAGTGTGGGCAAGATTCTATATTTCTAACAAGCTCCCAGTTAATGCTGATAGTTTTTTCTAGAAAGGTATATATAGGATGAATTAATTTTCAATAATGTCAGATAAATGAGATGTTACTGTATTTGATCTCAAATACTTTTTGAAATCTGAAATTAAAACATACTATTCATATAAGTTGGCAAATTTATGTTACATACAATTCATTCTCTTTGGAAATAAGGAAATAACATTATAGCAAACTATTTTTAAAATATGAAACATGTGAGAATGAAATAAATAACAGTACACGAATTAGTGAATCTTTCAACCATATAATAAGCATGCATGAGAGTTTTACTGAAATCTAAACTTGGTCAATACTGTGCAAAATTTGAGGTGAGCTGTAACAATATCATACTGTCATGTTCAATAGAATTCTGAATTCTCTTAAATTCTTTCATTCTTTTTACATCTGGAGAGTATGCAACACACAGGCAAGTTTTGGAGATTTTTTTAAAGGATACTTTGTTTTCATTTCTGTTAATGGTGATACACTGTGCTTCAGTTAATGGTGAAAAATGCAAGATGCGTTCTTTGATCAAAAAATGCCCAGACGATCATTTTCTGGTTCTACACTTTATGCACATAAATATTATACATATTAAAATACTCTATAAAATAAACTAGAGCTGGGAGAAGTGAAATACTATAATACATTTGAAGCTATGTATTTATAGCCTTTATAGTTATTTCACATTTTATATAAATTCTTGATCCTGCCAAATTCCTTTATACTGACTTTATAAAATATTCATGTCCAGTGATGTTAACGTGAGAGTTCTCTGACTTACTACGTCTTTCGTACTGAAATTGTGGTTCTAGGTGCATTATTGCCTGTTTGACCCTTTCCTATCTCGGTGACATTTTACTGAGGTTGAGATTTCTGTGATGCTCCAAAATATGATTTAACTTCAAATGAGTAAACCCAATTACTTAACATGTTTGATAAGGACTGAGTATTTGTAGAGTGTGTGCCTGTGTGGTGGGTGGGACACCAGGGAAAACTGTAAGTTATATTTATGAAAACAATGTGACTTCAAGTCAAAAGGTAAACATATACAAATGCAAAAACTTATAAAAACTTTATATGGAACAATAAGGAAAATAGCCTCATGATTCTAAATAATTTACAGTAGATTCTCACATTTACTATCACTTCGTAACTCTCTTTTAAAAAAATCAGAACAATGTAGACAGCAATTATATAAAACCATTACCTATAAAATCCTCTAATATAATTTTTTTCCTATTTTTAAATGAAAAGTAAAATTATATGTACCAAAAATGTTCTATGAAGCTAGAGATGAAGAGCAACTACGTTAATTAACAAAATATAAATGATGACTTAGTAAATTATTTGTTTATTAAAATGAAAAAAAAATTCAAGCTCTAACAAAACCACTAAATATTTAAATGATAGGTTATTTGGTGAATTGAGAGTCTGTCCAAAAAAATTTTCTGTGAAGAACAATTAACTGATTCGAACGAAGTGCAAATGTGTCTCTTTCTAAACTTTAAAGCATATTGTTCCAAGTTTTAGCTTGTGTGCATGATATAAATGTCATACATTGTGTTCTCAGTGACAATAAAAAGCACAGTTTATTAAAAACTGAAGTAAAAATCAAAATAACTTTTTGTTTTTGTAAATCAGTCACAGTTTTGTCATTGGTATATGGAGGTTGTTCCAGGGGCCCATCCAAAGCTCTTCGTCATCCGATTGTGTGTGGTCACTATGGAATTCCAAAGCTTCCTTGGTGTTCTTACTGTCAGCTGTGGACTCCTGTTCGACTGTGCTTTTCAGCCTGCTCCCCAAGGACTTCACTGCTGTACTGTCAGTCCCCAGTGGGCAAGGGGCAAATGTAACCAGAGTTGGTCTTGGGTTCATTTCCTCAGTAGAAAATGGCCCCTTCGATAATGTGTTCAGGGGGACATTCTCCTCATGTGTCACTGCCAACTTGTCTAGTTTCTTAAAGTGCCTCCCCAGTCGGACAGGAGAAGTAACTCTTAAGTTATCGGCGAGGCAGGCACGGCGGGTTCTCACCACAGAGCCATTCTGCGCAATGTATATGTTGCCGTTAATATTACTGTGGACAGTGGGGTTGTGAAGTCGGTTTCTCTGACACTCAGGAGCACTGTCTTCTCCAGTTGAGCTAGTTTCATAGTCTCGATCAACAACTAACTTGATCATTCTTTTTCTTGCCCACTGTCAAAATTAAAAAAAAAAAAGAGTTGTTATCAAAGGGATTAAAGGGCAAAGGTTACAATACCTGTAAAATTCAAAACCTTTGCTAGACAGTTATCAAAGGTAAATAACTGAAAAGAGGGAGAAGGAAGCAACTCTTAATTAACATCAGTTTCTTTTCCACTAATGCGTCTTTGGGTATAAAGCTTAATTTCTGAAGGCGGCGATTGAGTTAGGAAGCAGACGTTTATTTCAGGAAGCACGCGTATTCTTTTAGATCAAAGTGCTGTTCTACATGAAAAAAATGATATAACTTATATTGGATCCATTGACAGTTGCTCTACTAGTCAGGAAAGTTAAATTGAAAAGAACACACAGCATTAGTATATTCTGTTCATATAAGTACTTCTATTTTAAAGATATTTTTAAACCCACATTATTCTAATCCCTAATTAATCCTTCATTGTTAGTCACATTCTCTTTTTTGTATCATTTAATGTATTTATTCCTTTGAAGTGTCCTGGTTCTTTGGGTCATCTCATTAAAATACATGTTAATTTAAAAAAGAAATCTTTTTGCCCTGCATAATTTATTTAGTAATACACAAAACTGAAAACTAATTATTGTCAACTTTCCTTTTGGAAGCAACTGGAATACAATGGACATTTTCACAAATTTAGTTTTCTTTTACCAGTTCACACTAGAAATGGCAAGGAGCAAAGGTTAAATAATAGGAGGTTATTCCCAAAACAGTATTACATTTTGGGGTATGTGAACTACCAATGCATTAAGTAAGCATGCTTTTTTATTTTCATATGTACATTTTAAAATTATGTTTACTTACCTAGAAAAAAATTATATAACTGTTACAATTGAATTTTTCTAAATTTATTCTAACTCATGTCCACAATAGAAAAGAAATAGTAAATTTATTTTTAAAATTCATTTCATTTAACTTGTAATATTTGAAAGTGTGTGCTACAAACTTATTTGAACACGTTCATAATCTTTTTGATAATACCTTTGCCAGTTGAAATGTACATATATGCAAAAGAAGACTTTTAGAGATCTCATTTGTTGCAGCTTGTCCTAAAGAATTATTTTTTAAAGGTGATATGAAACCCACAATATATATTCATATAACCCATTCCCATAGGCAGGGCATCCTCGTAATACATATGCCACATCGCATTAACAGGAATTCCACTAGAGAATATTAAGTATTGATTAACCAATGACATGTCTTTGGAATTATTAATATAGAGGAGATGAGTCAGTTTCACCAGAAAACACTCTACTACACACACCTACTTGTACAGCATATATATCCACTTTTCTGGCATGTTTCTAATCTTGTCAGATCCAAATCATGACCAATTTCCTCCCCGTCAAGAGTCACTTCAGAGAACACCCAGAAGGCACTGCACACAAGAGCACTCATCACTGCAAAACTCCCACCTACTGTGATGTCTTAAAGTGCTGTGTTGTAGCCTTCAGACTCTGCTCCTGGAGGCTTCTTTTGCTCTTCGCTCCTGCCCGCGTCGTATTCTGGCACCTGAAAGCCCCAGGGGCCTCCAGACTGACTCTCACTACTGCTGCTGGACGACTCTGACTCCTCCTCACTTCCCTCACCTCCCGCCACAGAGGCCGAGTCCACACTGCCCTCTTCAGTGACACCTTGAGATTCAAGTTCTGTTGATTCTTCCGTAGGGGCCAGCTCACTTTCCTGTCCTTCTGGAAGTTCACCTTCCACCTTGGGCTCTTCTGCTTCTTCGGGTGGCTCCCCTTTTTTAGCTTTGACTTCCTTGACCTCTTCCACAACGGGCCTTCTTCGCGCAAGAAAAATATTTTTCCTCGCCTTTTCTCCTTCTGACTCTGTGGATTCCGATTCTGATTCCGGGGTGGAGCTTTCCACCTCCTCAGAAGGTGTCTCTGACTCAGACTCTTCCGTAGTCTCAGACTCGCTGAACTCGGATTCTGTTTCAGTGTGTTCAGAATAGTCGCTTGAGGATTCTTCCTCTGATTCTACGGTGCTTTCTGTAGCTTCATCTGGTTCTAGAGTGAGTTTCAAATAGTCTTTATCTTCTTCCTCAAGGCGTCTCCGCCACTCTTCATCCTCGATGATGCCTCTTCTCTCAGCTAGTCCTCTAACTTTCTTAAAAATCATTGGGAATATCCTGGCTCTCTTCCATGTTGTGTATGTAGGCTCAACTGCTGGTGGCTTTTCAATAGTGACAACTACTTCTTCCTCCTCACTAGGCTCTATAATTTCAACTTTCTTAATTTTCTTTTCCTTTTCCTGAAAATTATGAAAATGCAATTGATGGTCAGCTGGGAATGGTTATGTTGTGACCTTGTCCCATACAAGTTAAGCAGGAATGAATCTGCAGGGTAATAGCTTCATGCAAGTTATATAACAGGTTTCAGAAAACAATCACACAATTCTCTACCAGTTACCCCTACCTACTTCATAGAGACAGAAGATAACCAAGAGGAAGTAAATCATTATATTTTGGTTTGTATTATATAAAACCAAATTCTAATCCTTCTCTTTTTATTTCTTATTCAAAATTTATTTTACATCTTGGATCAAAGGAGAAAAAGAAATCATTCCCTTTTCCATCTTCCACCCTTAAATTTTAATATGTTTTGTGTATTTCCTTTAACACAATTTTAAATATGAGGAAATTCAGACATTTTATCTGAATAGCTTATGAAATTTGACTATTTTCTTAATTTTTAACAGGATAAAACTATAGTGACATTTATGTGTGTGCACCTTTTTTGGATAAATTATTTCTAGAAAATATTTCAAGCAAAATCAAGAATTTGATATAAATGACTCATGCTAATTTAAACATAGACTGACCAGACATTTCCTTTTAAAGGAGACAGAAAACAACAGTACTGTCCTGTTGCTAAAGGTACATATGGTCAGCCTACTGACCCCAGTGAGACTAGGCTGACCATACCTACCATTTGACATGGGACAGTACCGTTGTTTTCTGTCCCATTTAAAATGATACATCTAGTCAGCCTATTTAAACATAAATAATATTCCATTAAAAATATTGGTGGTAATAATTTATTTTCCTTTGATATGTTTTCAGTTATAGAGACTATACGTTTTCATGATTTTTAGGTATGCCAGACAATGTAGAAACAAAAGTAAACATTGCTTTGCAAAATATTTACTGTATGTTTTATTATAATGTTATGTTTATGGGGAAAGATAAACATTTAGAATTTTAGAAAACATAATTTTATTGTGGACTTACTCCAGGTGTTTATAGAAGATATAAATTAAACTTATGTAAACATTAATTTCCTTCTATCTACAAGGTAATGAAATGGTCAGCATGATCACATTTCTATGGGAAACATATTAAGTAATAGGATTTCTGTTTTTTTGGGATATCTTGTAAACTGCTATTCAAATAGGGTTAAAATCTATTCTTGGAATATTAACCTTCCATACGAAAATTACAGTCATTACCTCTTCCTCTTCATATTCCTCCTCAGCTTCACCAACCACCTCACCGTATTCCTCTTGTCCAGCAGGTGGTAACAAGCGACGGCGACTTCCGTATTGAGGCATTTCATACCTGTAATAGAAACTTAAAACTTTAAGTATTTTTTCAGGTAGTTAGTGTAGACTCTACCACGATTGATCTCTGTGTTCTTCTTTTTCTTCATCAATCAATCAACAGATACTTATACAGCGCCAATTAGGCTCCTTGTGAACTATTTACAAAACTATAAAACATGATCAATGATTTTTGCCATAATGGTACCCTGGAATAACAATAAAAAGAATCAAGTTATTTCAAATTTAAGTTTTTGGAGAGACTAGAATGAAGAATAATGTATATTACTGTTTCTTAATTAATTGAAGAATTTAGGGTACAAAATAGCTTCTTTCTAGCTTATTCAGAACATAAAGTCTCACTATCTTTATAGTAAAGCTCTACTCAAACATGATCTGTACTGGTCTTTACATTTCTCTGCTGCATTTTAAAAAGCAGTTAATTTATGTGTATAGAAGTGAATTTTGAAATGCTTATTACCAAATTTTAAAGTATGTTTTCTTCGCAATTTCTCTTGGGTAAAATCTTGAGGCTGACTGGTTAGATAAAATGTTACACATCTCATATTTGAAAAAAGGTGAATTAAGGAATTGAGCAAATATGTTTGACTTTTATTTCCCAGTTGAATAATTTTGAAAATTTTTACTGCATTTGTAGTTAATATCAATACAGAACATTAAAACAGAACTCAATATAGAAAAATGATTAAAACTCAACTGAAACCAAAATTTAGTACATTACTCATTTTCAAAGACAAAACTGATTAAATGACATTTATAAAATAAATGCTAGTAGTAATAATTATTTACTAACTCCTATTATTCATAAAAATATCAAGGTACTGGATAAAGAATCTGAAGATGTACCCATGCTCATAAGTGTAATAATCTTGTCCATATTCCTGTCCAGGATCAATTCCAGACTCCATGGATAACTCCTATTGTTCAAAGAGAGAAATTGCCTTTGAAAACGCATTCTTAGCACATTTCAGAGCAAAGTCACATTTCCAGACCTGGAATTCGATGAGTCTCAAAAATATTCCTGCTAAAATAATTTCAATTACAAATGTTACTTAAACACACTCAAATATTACTTTTCTGGCAGTAATTATTTTACACAAAAGAAGGTTATGTTATTGAACTGAAGGGGTAAAAAAAAAGTAATTTTTAAAATAATGGTAAATTGATTGAAGATTACATTTGAGCATTATACTTGTTCTTGGGTAAGTTTTAAAGCTATCAATAGGCAGTTAATATTTTACACTATTTTAACTTATTAGCAGGCTTTAGCCTTGAGAAAAATTAGAGCATTATCTTCACCATTGTTTCGTTTTCTTGCTAACATTAACAGTTTTCTAGTCTCCAGAGCACTTCTATTCATCAAAGTCTATTCTTAAGAAAAGATCATTTATACATTAACAAAAAATTCTGCTAAGGTAAGATATTTCCCAAGAATATTTACATTTTAAGACATACTAATTGTGGATGTAATCCTCTTTTTTTAAAACAAGAAATTTGTCAGAGCAGGGCCCTTTCAAGGTTTTCGGTTCTAAATTCTAGACAACACTGATTTTGTCAAAATCTACTTTTATAGAAAGACATTATTTTCCTAAGATATACATAAGAAATGAGTTTTAAATAACCATTAAATTCAATTTTATTACATTTCCTTATAAATTCTATTTTAACATTTATGTAGGTTGAACTGAAAAGGTTAAATGAATTAATTTTTCTTTTTTCTTTTTATTATTTTTATTGTTAAATTTATTGGAGTGACACTCGTTAGTAAAAATTACATAAGTTCTATGTGTACAATTCTGCAATACATCATCTGTGTGTTGTGTTATGTGTTCATCACCCAGAATTTTTCAATGAAGGAAAGAAGAGGAAAAATTATAAGTATCCACAAGAAAATGGGTTGGTATTTATTTCTTAAATCATTTGTTATTTATGAGAATTAATACTGCTGATCCAGGTATAGTAAAGCATCAGGAAAAATAATATTCTTTGAGAGCACAAATGTATCATTAGAGAAGTATGAAAACATATAGACTAAATGATCCTCAGTTGTGCTTTATGTGGCAAACATCATTTTTTAAACATTAAATTTGTTGCCAAAATTCCAATCAGAACATACCATAAAAAACCTGGATTTGATTTATCTTGAAAAATAAAAGGATGGCAACACTGGGCTCATATTTTCATATGCCACGAACTTAGATTGCTTACAGCAATCACGTTCTCTCCTGGTTACTACTAGAACTTTACTGTTTTACACCTATGCCTGTAGTTACAATAGGCTTTCCCATCTGAGCTTTAATATTTTTTACATGTAATATTTCCATTCACTTACAATTACTTCTCTAGATGTTTATTTAACTCTACTCTACTCTACTAATGTTCTGATGACTTTGCAATTTACAAAGATTTTTGTAAACCAACTGCAAAGGAATCCAATTTTGATGTTAAAACTACTACAGTTTACCTATCAGAATAGCTAAAATTGAAAAGAAAAAAAAAGATCACTAATACCATGTTTTGGCAGGGACATTGAGCACTGGAACACTCATAAACTTCTGAAAAGATTATAAATTAGTAAATCTATTTGGAAAATGTTTGGTAATAATATGCAAGTCAAATATATGCATATCCTGTTTCAAAGAAATTCAATACAGTTCAGTTTATATACCCAACATAGATGTGTACAATTGTGTATCAAAATACAGAATGCATAACAGCCAAGACCTGGAACCAATGCAAAAGCCCATGATGTAGACACATTACGACATCACACAACAACAGAGATAAATCTCCCAAACAGAATGATGAGCAAAAAAAGCCAGGTTGGTAAAGGAAAAAACTTAAGCTTTAAGATGAGCAAGATTTGAGGTTCTAATGTAAAGCATGATGACTATAGTTAATAACAATGTATTGTATAATTGAAATTTGCTAAGAGAGTAGAACTAAAATGTTCTACACATAATAAAAGGTAAATTGTTGAGCTGAAAGAAGTGTTAACTAGATGAGGTGACTCTTCATAATGTATAAATATATCAAATCACTGCAATTTAAACATAAAACATCTCACAATTTTATTTGTGAATTAAACTTCAATAAAGTTGAAATTAAATATATATGTGTATATTTAAAAGATTCATCTTAAAAAAAGTCAATTGAGTGGTTAGGGAAAGAAGAAATAATATCTGATATGTTGATACGACACTTCTGAAAAGCTATTAGGGGTGTGTACTCTGCAAATATTTATTGAGCTAAACAGTGATTGTACACTTTTATGTTGAAGTTTAATTTTAACAAAAATTGTTCAATATAGGCAGGAGGTGAGTGGGAGGCTAGGAAATGAGGTGGAGAAAGACCAATAAGCAATAGAACAAAGTTAAAGTTTAAATTTCAGTTATTAAAACTAATACATACATATATACATATTGGTTGGCTTAGATTTTTGAAGCACTTAAAACCCAATGTAATTATACTGGTTTAGATGAAGCAAAAAGGTCTCAGAACTAATACTTTTAATCTTGTTGGCCAACACATGTTTAATCTAATACATATGGAGACTGAGGAAAGACCACCAAATGATTTTAAAGTTAAAACTTAAATGTCCATAAATGAAAGAATGGAAAAAGAAAATATACTATACACATACGATGGAGTATTATTCAGCCTTAAAGAAAGGAGAAATTCCTGCCTTATGTAACAACATGGATTAACTTTGGGAACATTATGCTAAATGAAAAAAGCCAATAATAGAAGGACAGATACAGCATGATCCCACTTCTATGAGGTATCTAAAATAGGAAACTCACAGAAGCAGATCATGGAAAGATGGTTGCCACGTAGTCGAGGGAGGGAGAAATGAGAGTTGCTGCTCAACAGGTATAAAGTTTCAATTAGGCACAATGAAAAAGTCCTGAAGATCTGCTACACAATATTGTGCTTATAGCTAACAACAATATTGTGTTATACACTTCAAAATTAGTTAAGAGGGAAGACCTCAAGTTAGGTGTCCTTATAGCAATTAAAAATGGTTTTGAAGTTGAATTTTAATAACTTTTAGCAATAATAAAAACCAAATATTTATGGAAACATAATGCAACTGAGATTTCAGATTTTAAAAGTTAGAATCAAATCTAAAGAAAAAATAAAGCTCAGCCCTTGCTAGCTATACTATAGGAGTATATCCATCCATAAATATCTCTATTTTTCATATTACATGGCTAGATACTTTCTGGATAGCCCTCGTATATCAGGCATCAGATGACTTAAAAAAAAACCATAAATAAAAGGATAGAAGCAACTGGGATGCAACCCAGGAAACGGAATCTTTAATTCAATTAATCACTTTGTAGTCTGAGTTGAAAGGAAGAATAAGAACTAATAGAAGGAAATGATCTATAGGGTCTGTTGGGTTCTTATACAACCTATTACTGAAAGGCAGAGCATCATCTGTTCAGAAAAAAAAATAACTGAGGAAGAAAGGAACTGGTGACCATTAACATTCCTGATTTGGCTTGAGCAGACAGTGAACTGCTCCATGAGGTAACCCCTAGTGCCCTTAGCAGGTGAATCCCAAATTTAGAAATTATGCTAAATAGTATATTAAAAAGTGATTTTATGGGCAGATAAAACACAAAGTTGTTTTTAATGATTATTTTTGGGTGGGAAGAGAATTTCTCATAAAGAAAACATAGTATTAACTTGGTATCTTATTGACTAAAATACAAACATTTACACTGATGTAAACAAAAATAATAATAATTACCATTTACTGAATTTCTTTCTACTATATTCCAGTTGCTGAGCTGAACTTATTAAATATTATGGCTGGCATTTTATATGTAAAGATGAATTTGATGCTCAGGAAGGTGCATATCTTGACTAACATCTTGCACACAGTAACTGGGATTTGGATTTTAACTCTGAGTTATCTGATTCTGTAGTCTATGGAGATGTCTCCATAAAAATTTTTGTTGAAAATCTATAAAAGTTGAATATTCTTGCCACTCATCCTACAAAATTTGGAAAGTAAATTTTAACCACAAAACACCTCTCTTTAGCAAAGTGAAGATTCTTTTGTTAAGAAAATTGATTTTTTTAAAAGTGGAGCTTATATAATACTAAATTTGCAAAGAGGAATATTTTTATATAATATTACTTTTAAAAATTAAGCAGTTTAGAAGCATAATAAATATAAATGGCATGAAATTATTATATATCTTTGCATATCTTTTTGTTGTTGTTGCAGAAGGAAATGTCATAGGCATTTTGAAATAGACATGTGACCAAAGCCAGTGTTTGGAATTTATACAAAATGATTAAAAACTGTTAATCATAACCCAATTTCTACCTTTTCTTATTTCAGCACAATGTCTTTATTTTTTCAAACTTCGCCAAATCAAAATCTGATCTCAGGATCAGTTCTGATGAATCTAGACAAGTGACTGATCAAGTTCGTGAATTACTTCATTCAATGATAGCTTGCTTTTGCTAGGACCAAAGTTCTTATCTGTCTAATTCCTATAGGGTGAAGCAAAAACACTGGAATTTCAACCACGAGTAACTAGTGACGTGATTTGTTCACTTGTTTATATATTTATTTGTTTTCATTTAACCCCACCTTTTCTCTCTCTTGTAAAATTATGCCATGCCGGCAGCCACCCACTGTGCCTACATGTAAGATAGACATTGAAGTCACATAAAATATCATGACTCAGTGAGGTTGAAAGGAGAAAGAAAATGGATACCTCTGGTTTAAGAAGAGAAGGCCTCAGCAGTTGTTGTTGCTGCCAAAGGAAATTAAAATAGGAAAAAAGGTTGAGAAAATAATTCAGAGAGAAAAGGTACATTATGGTTGAAAAGAGAAAAAAATGGTGACAGCTTAAAACTGGTTACTTTGGGAGTAGGATTCATTACTCATGTGATAGATACCAACAACATTAAATAATATTTTCACTATTATTTATTTATATTAGGACAAATTTATAAAGAATTATTTTATTTTAATTTCACCATCATTTTAATTAACATCAAAGTTATCCTTAATAAATAAAATCTACACATAATTTTCTTGGTCTGAGCTTCTTAGTACAGAGTCATTAATGATTCCAAAAGCATTTTAAGTGTCATAAAAGTCTTATTAACAATTTTAACCTTGTTATATATTGGCCCTCTTTTTTCTTCCCCAATCACATTAAATGTAATCAAGTTCATTCGGAAGAAGGGTGGAACACATAAATTAATGATATAGAATAATAACTATACATTATTTATCATATTTAAAAAATGCTTTCCATATTTTCTTTTTACCAAATGTGGATTGCCTGTACTTAAGCATTAAGCGTGTTTTTAGAAATTCTTTTGTGATTAGGGACATTGCCCTTCCTCAGATTCTGAAGGAATCACTTCTTATCACCGCTCCATTTTACCCACATTTAATTTAAAGGAAACACAGTCAGTATGGGTCTGTTTCATGATAATTTATACTTTAAGTAGATGGGATCAAGATTCACATTTCAAATTCTGGGTTATCAAGTCTTTTGGTGGGGGAAATAGTTATACAACACAACTCTTAAAGCAAGCAATGGAAACATGAGCAGAGAAGTTCTGAGAGAGACTTTCACCAATGAACCAACTGTTCAAAATCGTCAATACAAACTGTTTGAGTGAATGGATAGACTTTCCATGATAGAGTTGTTAGTGAGTTAGTCTACCTAAGTTATTCATTTAAAAGAGTGGGAAGTTTAAGTTAGAAATATTTTGATTCATTCTCTTAGCTATTATAATCCCAAAACAACAGTTATTAAAAGCATTCATCTTAATTTTCAAATAATTTATAATTTATGCATTCTAAATTATTAGTCAACAATAAGATAATATGCTTATTTAAATCTCTTGACTGAGAAACTTTATGCCCGAACATATATTTTAGGTTCTCAGTGACTTCATTGATAGCACCACTTACAGTGTGGTTAGCCCTGTACTCTTGGCCAGAATGACCAGCATTTTCTCTGTAGGCTGGGAGTCAAATGAACACAATAGGAAACCCAGTCATATTTTAACAAACTCTTTAAGATATCAAGTTCTAATATTTTAGGATAGAGCCTTGGACTGGTATAAACAACAAGAGTATCAAATAATCCTACAGTTTCTAAATTCGATTTATAGCGTTAGAAAATTAGGGGACTCTCACTATACTGAGTAATAGTAACTCAGGAAAAATGAATAAATTCATCTTGAAAAAGGTAAACTGTTGATCATTCTTTACCCATTGAATAAACTTAAAACATCCAAACAAAGAAGTAAAAAATATAAAAGAAATAGCATAATATACTTAGGAGTTTTGTTAAAATAAAAGAAAGTATTCTAATTTTGAAAAAATTATACATCAGTTCTTGATATAACGTAACACCAAAAAGCCCTTACCTCTGATGTATAACCTCTCCTGCAAGGCAGAAACGAAGAAATCAACATTAAACATCTTGGTTTTTTAGGTTAAATAAAAGTTCAGGTATGGATGTTTAAAAAAAAATCTGAGAAAAACTGAGAAGGTAATTTTTACTAAAAATTGTTTCAATGAGAAATATATTTTGTGGCAGTATCAAGATAGGAGGATCAAGGTGTCATGCCTGCATTATTAAAAACAATTATCATCCCAACCCTCATTACTTACAAACACCAAAGCATACACAATCTATTGCATCTCAGTGGTATACGATAACACATTCTGACTCTGTTATGATTAATTTTAAAAAGAGTATCCTACATCATCTCTGTCCTAGATGTTTTAATATATATAATATACTCATTTAGGGAGAGATATGTTTTATACATGAAAATATATTAGTTCAGAATAAGAAATATATTTGTATATATCTCCAAGACTAGAATATATTTTTCCAAATGTGTATAAGATTTTTTTTGTTTGTGTCAACTAATTCAAAATATAGTGAATGCAAAATATTATTTCTTTTAAGAGTTAATTAGGCATGAAGTATCTATTATATTATTAGACATTAAGTGAAAAAGTATTTAAAAATATAATAGCCAAACATTCAATATTATGTAAAGATTTATAAAGTTCATGGACCATAATTTGGTGAAACATTCAACCATACTTGAGAAGGAAAAGAGTATAGACTTGTTTCAATGTTGAATATCACTAATTAAGAATATTTTTATTTGTTATTCATTATAGAGGTGATCTTGTTACATGGAATTAATAAGCAACTTTAATGAAGATTTATTATGAAGAGGTACATGCATAATTACTTTCTGAAGTCCAACAAAACAATCTCTGTAGAAAATTATTTAAATAATTCCAATGACTTTACAAGATAAATATACTTATCTGAAAGTATCTTTAGTGGTTAAGGGATTGCTGATTGTAATAAAATAATAGCTACTTAATCCCATCAGCAATTTATTATTTGTAATAGTTCTGTAGTAAGATTTTCAGAGTGCTTATATGGTTTGACCAATACTTATGGAAATGATAATCCTTCTAGAGCATTAGAAGTTCAGATAAGTCCAACTTTTACTCAATTTATGTCTTTCAGAGATAAAGTAGAGAAAGTGCATATTTAATTTTAATAATAACTGAGCCACATACATAACATAAAATGTCCAACCAAAGCAACATTTTATTTCTAATATATCTAAAGTGCCTCTTTTCTTTAGCAATATTTCCCACAAACATGGGAAATAAAATACCAATAGATGAACACTACTATTCAACTAATCCTTTTTGTTGCTTTTCATTTTGTTATGTTTATTGTTTGTCTTAGCTCAAAGATTAAAAGTGACTCAGAAGAGGTACATAACAGAACCAATATGTATAATTATGTGTGTGGTTTCAATAAACATGACACTGCTGTTTCCTGTAAACCAAGTCATATAATACTGATACGTATTTCTGTGTAGTTTATATCTAATGTGTGTTAATGTTTTTTTTTTTTTTACATCATCTGTATGTATGATAGCTTATTTTTTAAAATAAGGAAAATGTATGGTAACCAGCTTGTATCCTTCAGTAAGATATCTAATAATCTCTTATGCTTTAATTGGGACATAATCAATACAGAAGAAATAAAGATACTTTTTTCTAGAGGCTGGTTGTCGGGTTGTAAAGGATGAGGAATTAAGGAGAGGACAAATACTTTGGATTGTGCCCTCAGAGAGTATTAGAATAATAGGTCTCCTGTGGAAGATTTTCTAGTTGATATTTATGATGAAGCTGGGAATCTCTAAATATAATGTGTTAGTAAAAGACTAGATTAAATATCAAACATAGGTATGGATGCTTCATTACAAAAGTATATAATACCAATAACTTTTTTAGATTATATAAATATTATAAAAATGTTGTAGAGAAGAACAATGTGAATCTTGGTAAGGCTAGAGGCGCCTAGATAAAATTGTTATTTAAATTTCTTATAATATTTCTTTGGTTATTATTCAGAGATTTAATTATTAAAAACTTCTAAGAAATTATCATGGCATTTCTTTCACATTTCCCAGAGGTTGATATAAAGTAGCTTAAAAAACATAACTCACATTAAAGGTTTACACAACTGTGAATAATACCTTGTCAGAGTCCTCCAAATAGCACAAGTTCTCATGCATGTGACCAGCTGCCAACAAAAACTCCAACTGAAGTTTTTTAGTAAAAGAGAGAAAAATATCATATTCAAGAACCCCAAGAAAGAAATTACTGTTGATTTGGATGAAAATAATCTAAAGTAGAGGAAGTAATGAAAATAATTAAATTTACAAATCGTGTTTGATCTGATATCATTAGAGACGCCAGACCAAATTCTTGAAGAAATGTCACATGAGAGCTGAACACAACCTTTGACATGATGCATTCTTGGTCTTTGAACCTACATATATATATATATATATATATATATATATATATATATATATATTTCAATGGTAATTAACAAGGAGAACTTTTGCTTACATTTTGGAATTTTGTGATTTTCTCTGTGCACATTTATATCTTCTAAAGTATTAAAATGGCAGAATAAAAGAATAAAACCAATAATTGTATACTTGCATTTAAAGTAAAGATTTCCAGTAAACAAAATTTATTCCATGTGTTAGTTAGGAAAAACAAAGTGATTAATTGATGATCAAGCGTAGCTTTCATTAAGGTAGATTAGCTGATGCCTTTAAGCATTGAACAAGTTGACCTTTAAGATACAAGAACCACTATAACTACAAAAATATCGTTCTAGAGTATAAATTTCTGTCTTTGCCTAAAAAAGAAGAGTAAAGGCCTATAAAGAACTGGTGGTGGTTCAGATATATTTCTTGATTTCTATTTAAAATTTTTGTATTTTATCTACACACTATATAAAGTCTAAATTTGGATAATTTATCCATAGTAATTAAGGGTAATTAGGAATAAAGTCAATAATGCCCTTTTCTAAAATTTTAACAGATAAGCCCATTTTTATATTATTGATAAATTAATGAAAATTATTTATAATTTTCATCAATTAAATAGTAACTAAATGCATAGTAGGTAAATCTTTGTAGACATTTATTTAACCTTCTTTTGAGGAAACTGGTTAGAATTTCTTTATTAAACATGAGATAAATATTTTCTTTGAAAGAGAATCTTATGATAAAATTATTTAACAAGATGATTTAATAATGTGGACAAACAAAATTAACATCTGTGAAAACAATTAAATGTCTTACAAAAGTAAATGACTCAAGCTTTCATTTCATTATAAAGAGGGAAAAAGAAAGCACAATGAGAAATAAATAGATATGACAGCAATTGAATAAAAATTAAAAGATTTATCAAATGTATAAGCATACTAGTAAGATAAAAGCAAGCCAGAGTAAAGGATGTTCTCATAAGAAAACCGATGACTACATCTTATTGCACTAGGGATTTATTTTAGAATACCATAATGTCTGCTGTCACCTGCATTTCAGTATAAATAACATTTAATTGGTAGTATTTCTTCTTACCAAATGCACAGATTTTGAGAAAATAAAGATAATCTATGATATATTTAGCTTACTTGTAACAGTTCCCTTGTTTCCTAGAGCACTCATATAAAACTATGATGAAAACGTAAAAGTTACTTCATTAACATGATAAACAAGCCATGGTTTACATTGGATATCTAACTTTTATGCCCACATATTCCCATCAAAAATAGATTGAAATTACTTACTTTTTAAATAAATGAAGACAAATAATGCTACTTCGTAGTTAAGAAAATTAAGGTAAATCTATAATGTGAGTTAGTAATGATGAGGTTAATAATATTTTAAATTAAAAATGAGGAGAAAACAGTATTGCATCGAGTTTAGGGTAAAAGAATGGAATCTTCTTTAATGTTCAAATTTGCCTCCACTCAAAGATTATGGTCAACAAAAGAGTTGTCCGGTTAAAACAGGAAAAGCAACATTACAGTGAAGTAGATTGACTGTGAGATTGTTTTTCAATTTCCTGGATACTACTGTGCAAATTCTCCTGGTTTTGTTCAGATGCCACTTCCATATTTGTTATCTCTGAAGGGCAATCAGTGTGAAATTTTGGGATGCGTGTTGGTGGATAGTTTCTTGCTATTTGACTGTACATGTTAGCTACCGACTTTTCAAGTTCTGCTAAGTTTTGAACATGTTTGAGGATCCCTTTTCGTTCTCTTTGAGGGCCTGCATTACATACTGTCACTGATGCTGATTGCTGCATCCCAGAGGACTTCATTTCCTTGGCTGGTGCCACATTGACAGTGCGTTTAACAGCTGGTGTAGAAATAGATGGTGTGGGTGAAATCGAAGTTGAAGGAGGTAGTGGAGAAGGAAGAGGAGGAGCTGGTGGAAGGAGAGAGGGAGGCGAAGATAGAAGAGGTGGAGGAGGAGAATTAGAGGGAGGAGAAAAGGACATAGAAAATGGAAGAGGTGGAGGCAAAGGAAGAGGAGGAGGACAGGAAAGACCGAAAGGAGGAAGGACAAAAGGAGGAGGAGAAGGGGGAGGGGGAGGGGGAGGAGGAGGGGGAGCGATATTTGGTGGATGGGGAAGATTTTCAAAAAAGTTCCTTTTGGTTTCAACAGTCAACACACAAGTAGGTGTCTCTCTTTTAAAGAGTGGAGAATTTAAAATGCAAGGTATCGAAGGAGAAAGGTCCAAGGAACAATCAGCAGGAGAAGTGACGTTAGGTTCTGCTTTGAGTTCTACCATTCTTGAAACAGTTGGCAGAACAGAGAGTGAGGAAGGAGACCAAGGAGAAGATGAAGAGTCTGAAGATAGAGATTTCAACTGCTCCCTTCCTTGTACAATCAGCGATTCACCTGGCCTTGTTTCCTCTTTCTCTCTTAAACTTGTATCTTGATCTGTAAGTAAGGTATTACTGCTACCTCTTTTCGTTGGATAGGTTCCAGTAATCTCATTTTCAGCTTTATGCCTATTGCTTTGCCATTGCTCCAGCACTATGGTTTCTGGTCTATTGGGAAGTTCCCACATTCGTCTCCTAGGTAAGCAGATGGTCTGATTCCACATCCTCTGAATCTTTTCTCTTGGGCATCTCAGAGGCTCGTGCTTGGCTTGCGCTTTGGGTAAAAATGAGCCTACAGAATCTGTTCTTAGTGAAAGGTCCAAATTTGATCTTTGATCTACAGTTTCCTTATAAAGGGGATTGTGGGTACTTAAGATATCCTCATCAGATACCAATGTGAATTTTCTTGCAGACTTGGGCTGCTTGTTCTTAAGTGATCCATCGATATAAGTCTCCTTGTGAGCCTCAATAGTATCGGAAGTAAAGGGCCTCACAACGTGCTGATGTTTTCTGTCTTCTGGAACTGACTTATTTCCCCTGCTTTGTTGGAAATGGTAGAGAAGGAAAAGACTTGAAAGAAAAGAAGATAATGAAATGTAAGGAAATAGGTTGTAACATAGCTTTCCTGAGAAAGAAGTTTCTATTGTTGTCATTATTATTTCAAAATATAAAATGCCACATAACTAATCTACTGAAACAAAACATTACTTATATTCCTGTTCTCAAAATGGCAGGGCAGAAAAGCTTGAGAGCTGTGAGTAGGATGAGAAATATTCATTTTAAAAAAACATGTTAATGTGTACATTGATGTTTTTTCAATTATTTTGATATAGCAAAGTACCCATGACGACACATAACACTTCTTTCACGTATAAACCACAATTCTCCAAATTGCAGACTAGAATTTTCGCTAACGGTTTTATGTCCTTGGCCTTGGTTGAGGATGCTCAGAGCCGACTGTTTTGGGGAAAGGGATCCTGAGCTATATATGATTCATACCTGTCCAATATCTCTCATCTTAGTCATTTTGTCCTAGAGCTAAAAGTACTTTCTTACTTGAGATAAAGCTTGCAACAGAATACAGAAAAAAAATTTTCTATTTTCCAGATCAAGATAATAAAAGTCTCCAAACACAGATGGGAGAATTTCTTTTACAGAGTTCAAAATCACAATGGAGGGATGAATTTACACTAGAATTTTGACAGAGATTATTTCTTCTATTGCAAGTTTTGCTTAATTGTTTTAAAAATATGTATTTTATAAATACGAGGCTGTGGGTAGTTCTCAGAATCAAATGTTCATCAAGACTCATTTTACTGAAAAGATTTATGTTACTAAAACATAGTTTGATATCACTGAAAGATTTTTTTCATACATGGATACTGAATCATAGTGGCTGTTCATCGTAAATGAAATTGAGTGAGTCAAAGGGCACAAATAAGTGCCTCTGATAAAAGCACTGGGACCCTTTCCAGGGGTATTGTGGTTTTGAATAGTCTCTCATTGAACTTGGCTCTCAAGCTTGGAGCAACAGATTTATTTTTGTTATTGTTTCTTATTTTCTCATACAGCAGAAATGAATTAAAAGGGAAATACGCTGAATAAAAATGACAGCCATTGAAAATTTGAAAAATTGAAACATTGAAAAATTAAAATGACAGGTGAGGTAATAAAATCATACATAAAGCCAAAGTTGTTATTTGGCAAAGATACGAACTGCAAGAAACAACTGTCACAAGTAGATGGGGTATCAGGACCACCTGAATAATTCAGAAAGTGCAGACAATGTGGATTAAACAGACCCAAACATTTACTTTTCCTAACTTTGAAAAGTCACTTTTTAAAAAGTGAGCTTGACATTATATAGCAGTTGTTTTTGAGTAGATCTGTTCTTGGTTTAATTTTTCTTGGAAACAATGATCTATATAATGATATCACTTCACTTTTAATTGAAAGATATATGTAAGTATTTTTAACAAATTAAAAACAAGGAGGATTTTGAAATTCCTCTTGGTAGGCACAGGTACGATTAGTGGAGACACTTGTTTAAACATGCGATTTCAAGAGATCAAAAGGGAATGAGGTAGAGAAGATTCAACTTTTTATTTAAAAGTAAGTAACTCCACATTAAAAAAAAAAAGATTACTGTCTATAGAGTAAAACAGCATTTAATCTATTCCATTGCATCTTTTTTTAATGTCCTTGTATTAGAATAATATTATTTACTTACTCATGCCTATGTATCCACAGGTGAGAAAGAGAAAACATGTGACAGAAAAAGAAAAGTTTTAACTATAGTTAATTTGAGATGATTATGAAAATACTAAAAGGAACTAGATTTAAGCACTTAATATGTACATCCAAAAATGCATGTTTTTATATTTTCTATGTATTTATTCATAAAAATAATAGGTAATAATATTTTAGATATAATCACATGGTATTTATTTGGTTGTCTTATTATATAAAACTATAACTATCTATTCCCTATACATAGGTAAAATTTATCTCAATTAAATATGAATGACTTCAATCCAAAAATAGACATTTAAATGAGATTCTAAGAATTGTTTCTATATCATAATTGAAAAATTATTGTTTGGAAGAAAATAAATATACAAGCACTGTGATCACTACTAGAGTATTATTGAATCTACATGAAGTTTTCAATTACTTCATGAAGGTTTGTTTTATGACCTTTTTTTTTTTTAAATGCATTTGATGATAATTCGTCATGTATTTTCTGATAACATATTAGAATCCCTGTGAAATTTTGAAATAGATGAGTTAAAAATTTGTTAGATAATTAAATGTGTAGAACTTATACTTCAGAAATAAATACATATTAGAATTGCAAAATCCTCTTAGCCTAACATAATTTTTCAAATAAAAATAGTCCTTAAGTCTTGCAATCTGAAAATTATCACCATGAAACTATAATGATTCTAGATATTATCTTACATCTTTTGATAAATAAAAATGACTATTTATTCCTCATGATTTCATATGAATCTCACTTGACACCTAAATCACTTTTACTTTCTAAACATTTTTACTGGGTAGAGATGGTTAACATAATCAAAGAGAATCAAATCATCATATTGGCTCAATTCCAACATTCACCAATAATTAAATAAGAGACTGTAATTTTCAACTTACAAAAAAATGATAAAAAACTATATTTAAGGCATGAATCTTACATTATTATATAATAATATAATGAATCTTGTATTATATTATTTTAGAAACAGAATGACAAGCATTAAGTTGTTTTAAATTCAATTTTAAGATTAAAATATACAATATTATGTTTTAACATTCTTAAACCTATTCTTAACAGAACCTTATATAATAATATTAGTATAGCAAATAATATTAATACATATGTTTAAAACCAGTTTTCCCATTAAAACATAAATTTTATAATTTTTGAGGCTTGCTTTATTCCTACTAGTAAATGCCACAAATGT
Organism: Lyroderma lyra; assembly: GCA_004026885.1. Classification (NCBI taxonomy): domain Eukaryota; kingdom Metazoa; phylum Chordata; class Mammalia; order Chiroptera; family Megadermatidae; genus Lyroderma; species Lyroderma lyra. Next base: position 76,988 of record PVJL010004580.1, read on the forward strand.
AACAGTAAAATGTTTTAGTTCCTAAGCTCCACCCAATTCTAGTTAATAAAAGGTTTCTTGAAGTTAATTTAGTCATATTCAAAATATTATATCTCTGGTTGTTTTGCATTTCGTGTCCAAAAATAATTACTGTTGAATTAACAAAAAAATAGGCAAGGTTTAAATATCTCCAAACAATCAGGTTTGGAGGATGCATCGTTATAGAAAAAGCTGGGTAGTCTTTTAAATTAATTTAAAAGTTTCTTTCAAAAATGATGTAATATTGCTTAGATTCTAAATTGTATAAGAAAAACAATTAAGCTATTACAACAGTCTTTTTAGACGAATATGACAGAAAAATTCTCTAAGTGATTGAGTACCTAATACTTAATTCTTTATTCTCAGATTTTAATTATTCTATTTTATGACGTTCTGAAATAGTATGCTAGAAAAGTCTGCTTTTAGACCATAGAATTTATTTATGTGACCAAGCAGCAGTTGGCTTTTGATACCAAATCAAGAATTACTATTTCTTGATTGTGTTTTGTTCTCATTTTCTATGAGGAAAACAATTGTTTTCAGAATCTATTTTTAATTTTCGAAGAATGTCTACATGATTCTGAAGAGTTACAGATTAAATATAATAAATATTCAAGCTATTTATCTGCAAGTGTCTCCTTATATTGAGTACTTCTTTCATTTAGTTGAAATTTTATTTTAGTTTGTTTGTTTTTTTTGGCTATTACTTTTCTATTTCACTTCTCTTAGGTTCTCATTTGAACAATTTTCTCTTTTAAAAAATAAAATAGGCTCTAAACTGCTTTTCAACAGCAGGATGCAATTAAATACTCACCACACAGCATCCATCAAAACCCATTTACTTTTTAAAGCCCCTGAAAAGTTTACTTACGTTGTGCTGTCCCCAAGTTCTTCATAGAGATGCGCACCGGGAGGCGGAGGGGGTGGCGGAGGTGCGGCCACTGGAGCTGCGGCGGGGGCTGCTGGTTTAGGCGGAGGCATCGCGGATTGGAGTCGCGCTGTCTTGGTGCACTCAGCCTGGCGTCTTTAGTATAAAGTAAGGATGCTTTGTAAAACTATTTTAGAAATCATATGCTTATCAATAGGCTACAGTTCAAAAACAGTATATGGTTACCAGAGGAGCTAACCTTAAAAAAATATTTTACACAAGTATTTGAACTTATAAACTGATGTATTACAAAAGCATCTGCACAGGTTATCATTTACAAATGCTCCCTCGTAGTTCTTTTAAATATTTCCCTCTTGAGTAATGGGTAGAATTTAACTGAAAATATTTGCAAAGTTTAGTGGTAATATTAAAGGAAAAAAGGCTAAATATTCTTAAAAATGTGATTGACACTGCCTAGTTTTTAATGGATTGCTTTCATAATGTGAGGCATATAGAAGATACATTTTTTATGATTCATCTTTCATCTATTTAAATAAAATCATTTTATTTAAAAATGATTTGAAACATTTTTGACATTTCAGAGGCTGTGTAGGTGGGCACATTTAGAAGGGAGATTTGGTTAGCTTTTATTTCCTTTGGCAGCCTAGGAATGCCTGGCATTCTGGCGTGAGAGCAAGGCTACTCTTTTTGACTGTCTTGGACACTGATTGTTAATTCCTTTCTCAAAACCAGGATTTCAAAGGATAGAAGCTATCAGAGCAAATCGTCTTTTTCACATTTCCTTCACTTGTATCCAATTGTGTGAAACCAGCTCAATTCCATACATGCAAAACCACAAGGGTGTTTGAACTAAAAAGCATACATCTACTGCAAATACAAAGCAGAAAAATAATCCATGACTTTGGGGAGGCTCACTACTTTATGAGTATTATCTGGGGTTTTTCTTTTCATATTACATACAATCGTGTGCAAAATATTAGTATTATACTTACACTTTAAACCTGTTTAGGTGAGCAATGAGTAAGGAAAAAAGAGAAAGCTACATTAGAAATACTGCATTCATAATATTTTAATGTGATTTATTCTAAATTATGAATAATTTAGACTGAAACAGATTTAATGACATAGTAGGGAAGCTAAGTATTTCAATTCAGAAAGTGAAATCGGTAAGCATTTATTATTACTGTCGCAGTCATGTAAGCTATTAAAACGATCATTACAGGAAAACAAAAAAGTGAACTAAATGGGATAAGAAAAACTGGATTAAAACATGGGTACGTGAACTTCAACTTTGACAGAGAAATGGAATATTAAAAATGATTTGATCTTTATAATTGGCTTCTTGGTTTACTGTGCTCGAAGAATATTAAAGGAATGGAGTCAGGCTGCAAGCTCTGATTATACTCTTGGCTTCACTTTGAAGCTGAAAGATGCCACTCATGGGCAATGAATACATGAAACATATTTTTCATATTTGCTTCTTGGTTTTCCGCATTGCTGATCTCAAAGACACATCTCAATATAAAGGACTAACCATCCATTCCAATCTTATTTACAAGCAGAATATGAAGGTACAAAAGTTAGATTTTTAAAAATAGAATTTTACTTTGAAACAGCAGTGCAAAACTCATTTTGTTGATCTATAAATAGCAGTAACTAAAATTAATTCATAGAGTGTTGAGCTGTTTACTGAACTAAAAATAATTAAATAATTAATCTACACAATGTTTAAATATTAAGCATCTTAACTTTTTGTTAAATTTAAGACCCCTGAACATAACATACAATTTTTGACCACAGCATTGTGTGTCAAATATAAGTTTTCTCACTGATATTATTGTTAGCAGGATATAATAAAGCTCTTTTAAGTAGCCGAATGAAAAGGAGTAGCTGTAATGCAGATTATATTTAACATGAAAATTAATATTGGGTTGATAGCTTAATAATATAAAACAAATTCCCCAGTATTCAATTTTTCCACAGGCTTTAAATTTTGCATATCAATTGATTTAAGGATACATTGAACTCCAGTATATCAATCTAAATATTATATTTGTAACTTCATTTTGCTTTTGTGATGAAAACATTTCTATAGCATCTTCATGCAAATCGTACATTTAACTTCCATATTGGAATTACCTTACCTTATTAATTCAGAAGAAAATTCTCAGTGTTAGAGATCAAAGAAAACAATTTAAGAATATATAAAGACTTCCTCTGGAGGTATTTTAAATGATGAATAGTAGTTCTACCATTATTTCTTACTGTTTGTTACATCAGCAAATCATATGACTTATGATTCTTGTCTATTGTTTCTTTCCATTACGTAGTACCCTCAGGGCTACCTCTTTTAATCTTTTCCTCAATATTTTCAACAATCATTGTTAATGAGGATATACTTAAAATGTTTAGCTCTCTATCACAAAGGTTCCCCAAATCTAGGGTCAGATAAACAATAGCTTACTAGCCCATCTCAAATATAGATGTGAAAATTAGTAATAATCACATGACTACTTTGAAGGGCCCAAATAATTTAAAAAATGCAGATATTTTAAATGGATGTATTTGCCTACAGGAACCAGAAAAACTTAAGGCCTGTACAGCCAAAATACATTGTTAGATGTTACAATATATACCCTATCAAGGCTACCCAGAAAGGAAGAAACCATATGAAAAATTACATATGATGTGCTATAATTTTTAAATGATTTTGCCAACACTCATCATTTGTACAGAGGTAAATTTAATCTTATGGATAAAAACCTAGCATGACAATGTAGTTAGTTCAAGACCTGCTTTTTTAACTGGCTGAAATGAGTATTTGCTTACGACATTACACTGCCTTTTCCCCAGGACACCTATTACCTTGTTTCCCAAGCTTCTTCTGACAAAGAACTTAAAGACATAGAGAGCTAACCTAACATTCCTATTGGATGAGAACGTGTGAAGAGCCCAGGAACACTGAGCCACCTGTGAAAAATGTATTGGAAGTCAGTATTTTTTTCATTTGAAGGAAGGTTATTTAGTACAAGAAGAATACAGCAATCCCAGAATAGTTGCATCAATATTTTACAACTACAAAGCCACATTACCAGAGATGGTTTTTCCATAACACCTTCTTGAGGAACAATCCATATGAGCATCTATGAATACGTACTGTCTGTAGCTGACCAACACCACCAAGACAGCTGGAATACAGCAGATGATGATGATGAAGGCCAGAGCCAGCAAGGCACCTTCTGTGTAGCCTAGGGTTTCTCCTCGCTTTTTAATGCTGGTCACTGCCTGTGGAGTTCGGATCTCCAGGATGCGTCCTCCTTCTCCATAATATGGCTGAAAGTCTTTATTGATATCGAGCAGCTTGCCATCCAAAAATCTCCATTGTTAGATAAATAGTAAAATTATAATATTAATAGAGAAAGGTCTTTTAAAGATAAAATCCTTTAAAATATTTTAAAATATTTAAACATTTTATTTAAAAGGTTCTGCTTACAAAAAAAAAGCTAAATAAATAATGCATGGAGTAACTCAGTGTAATCAGAATGAAAAATATTGGTGGTCAATTTAATCCAGTAGTTCTGGCAAACCCTTAATAATGCAATTCCCACCATGGGCACCGTATTTGCAAGGAAATTAAGGAATGATTTCTACTTAATTTTATTAGATTCAATGATTTTGTTAATATTTTATGGTGTGATTAAAAGGATTTGCTTCCCCCCCAAATTCCTCGGGAACATTTGAAAAGTCTCTTACAAATACTATAATATGCAATATTTGTGTTCTTAATACCATAAAACCATATGTCTTAGGTATTTTTTTTATTTTTTAAGATTTTTATTTATAAAGGTCAAATATATTAGAACATGGGAAAACACAAAAATTTACAAAAGAAAATTAAACATAGGCCCAGAATGCAAAAACCACTACTGCTAACATTTTGGTATACTGAAGTCTAATAATTTTTTTGGTGATAGTGAGGTATTAATGTTTTTATATACTTGTGATTATACAGCATATACAAAGTAAAATATTATTTTAGAAATACATTTCTTAATATAAAATTACATACTTCAGGTAAAAATGTGAGAAAACAAAGTAATTTGAAAAAAAATAAAAATGGTCCCAAATTTCACAATAAAAAAAGAACCAAAGATGTCAAACTGCATTTTAAGTTGATTTTAAGCCTTTTGACACTAATTTTCTGAGCAATCATGCTGCTTTTAAATCTAGTTAACACACTGCTCATATATATTCCGTATAGAAAAATATAAAGAAAATCCTTGTATCAAATATGAATTCTACAGGGTACTTTTTCAGTCTTCCAATTTAAGAAACCTAATAGCTTAGGTAATTCAATTTTCATTTTAAGCTACTCATTTTTTTACTCAAGTTTCCATGCTATAACATAAGGCAATAGGGTTTTTTTTTTTTACAAATATGCTTTTGTAGATGAAAAAATACTCTTCATAGAGACTTTTCTATGTAATTTTTAGACATGTTAAAAATATAATAAAGTTTTAACTATTGCTTCAAGGATGTAAGAATAAAATGGAGTAGTAAAACTTTTTGTTTAACTTGTTTAGTCACTGAAGTAAGAAATTTCAAATGAAGTATAGATTAACAGTTATGTCACAAGAAATATATTAATTAGAAATTGGGAAATATCACAAATAGAATAAGATCATTAATTACAGGGAAAATTTTTGTCCATATCCTTTCCACTTAGATATGGTTGTTTTTCTTAATAAAGTACCTCACGGGTAAACAACTATTTCTTCTGTACAATTCCAAATTATTTTAGCTAGATTCCAATGATTACTTTTCCTTTTATTTGAATTTTCAGTATTCTTATATTATCTTTTTTTCTGGACTTATGAAGTTAACTGATGCTTTATGAGAACTTGATAAGCAGATCCTATTTTAAACTATAAGTGTGTTTTTAACATTATATTTTAAATGCAGTTTGTAGAGTGTACAGGTTTTCCCTACATTTTTCATCTCTCATTTACTATCTGGAGATACTAATATTAGGCAGTGAGACATATAAAAAAATGTGCTGAAGCTAAACATGTATGCACTTTTAAAAAATTGTTTTATTTTAAAGTAATATGATTTGTTCCAAATTTATTTTACTTTAAATCTGTCCATCAACAAAATTTCATTGCTCCTATTTTATAAACCATGTAATAGGGATATAATATCGACTTAATGTTTAAATTTATGGATTTTAATAAATAAATCAATAAATGGATATTTACTAAATAGATATTTACTAAACAAATACACCCACATACAAAGATATAGATACATTTGTATATGCATACATATACTTATGTGCTGTTTAGTATATAGAGGCAAAGAAAAAATAAATTGTGAAATTATGGATTTTGAAACATGTATGTATATTTATATGGAAACACACCTATAACTGTAGAATATATATTTATGATTATATATTAATATATATATTTCAACTAAAAATACATTTCAATTTAGATAAGAATCACATTGCAAGAATCTGTTGGACACTAGGTGTCACTAGAATAAAGCAGAAATTAACAACCACCACAAAAGTATTCAACTGTTCTAGAATAACTTTCAACAGAGAATATGTAACAACATTTTAAGATTTTTGTATTTTTTTAAGTATTTTATAATTTCAATATTTAAGTTCACACCAGGATGAAATAGGGATATTACTATGGACGTAGATGAAGTGATTATCCCCCACCACAAGTCAAGGGAAAAATCAGATACTAATCTTTGCTGATTCAAGAAGACCTTGAAGAAAACTATTAATAGCTCTGTTCTTGAATTTTAAGCCTAGTAACATTGTTGCAGGCAAACTGCCTCTTTCAGAAAGGAATCCCTATTTTCCTCTCAGATAGCCAGAGCCGTGGAGCCAGAGTAGGAGCTGATGTGGGGTGATCTCAATGAACTGCTTGCTCCTTGCTCATAAGTGTAATGGACTCTCTGAAGTCACTCTATCCCATGCTTGGACTTGGACTTGGAAACTGCTACTTGTGAGCACCCTAGGTATCGTGTTTTAGAGTAATTTTGCTTACATTTCACTTTCAACACAATTTCACGGGTTTTAATCTTTAAGTACTTAAACTCACCGCCTTAAATCAGGATTATCTATAGGTGATATTGTAACCAGAGAGCTGTTGCAGACAATAAAGGTACTTACTTAAAAAGCTCATTTCTGTCAATGGCTCTGTTGGTCTGTGGGTCAATGGCATAGACAGTCAAGTCACACTTGGTGTAATCTTCTAGAGAAAAGGCGTCTCCATGCCGGCGAGCACCTATGGACTCCACCACAACTTTGGCACCAGGAATTTGTTCCTGAACATACCGATCCAAAATTCTGTAAATCAAACAAAGTACACACATAACATTCTGACAGGCTTTCAGAGGGTGGGGTGGGAATCACCCTCAACTGGAAATGACATTTACTAAATGAAAAATGATGACAGCCTGGCTATTGCTAATGTTTACTGCATATGAGCCTTTGGAAAAAAAAATATTTTCAGCATTTAATTCTGAATGATGCTGGAAACTAAATAAGGTAGAAAGAGGTCACCCACCATGTCCTATTCATGTCTTGAGTTTCTGAACTTGGGCCATCATTTGAGCTTTTATACGGCTCGTGGGGAATGGCAACAATTTTGCACAAGGAAAGGTAATTAGGCTTTGTAGGGGCCTAAGTCTATCGGGACTTAGAACACTTGAGTTCACATGGTTGGTGTTAAAAGATTCCCCTCAGATTCTGTGAGACAGAGCACACAGCTGTATGCCAAGGTACAGGACTAGGACACCTTTTTCCTGAGGTTATAAAGATCTTTAGAGCATTATAGCAAGGGGAGAAGGTGGAATTTTCCACATGTTCACACGTGGTCTAGTCCCACAGTTGTTCCTCCTTTAGACTCTTTGGCACACGACTTTGACCTCTATCTGCTCCCTCTCTTGATTCCCCAGTTAAGACTACTTAAACAGTGGCTGCTAATTCATAAGAATATACCTTCTGTTCTCAAAACTAGTTGAATTACAGCCAATCCTCTCCTGCTAAAGCCCCATAAAATACTCCAGCCTCCTTCCCAAGTGACCTTGGGAGACTTCCCTTGCCTGATATTTTCAAATAAAAGCTTATACTAACAGTGCTCTGACTGATTTTCTTCCACAACCTTTTAGTTACCTTACCTCCCTTGCACATTGGCTTTATAGAAGAGTAAGTTTGAAGATGTGCCTAATATGAAAATTTAAAAAAAATCTTTGAATTAGAATGGGAATGAAACCTACATTTTATTGTTTACATAAGTGCTCAGGGGTTTAATACCTAACATAAAATTCATGCTATCTTGGCACCTCTAACAGAGTAATACTACCTGGACACAAAACAAAGAAATACATATTGAAGCATGTTGATTAATTACATTCTTGGACATACAAGATTTGTGTTCAGACAATACCCACTTTTACACTTGACAATGTTGAATTTTATCTAAGTGCTCCTGGGAAATAGCAAGGGTTAAGAAGTTTCAGTTGCCCCCCCACCCCCCCACCCTTGTTCCAGAAAACTGATTACTACAAAGAGACACCTTTCCCCTTACGACTTAGGCAAGACTCAGAAAAACTGATGGAGGCAGAAAACAATAGTGTCCTGTTTCAAATGGTAGGTATGGTCAGCCTACCGACACCCTGAATTTATCCCAGCTTAGGTAAGACTCATAAAAGCTCACGGAGGCCCTTTTATTTACCTGGAACTAAGCCAGTCACCGGTGCTACAAATTCCCGTTCTGTACCTCGTAAGTGATTAGCTGAATAGTTTTGTCTCCACTGATCAGTCAGAACATAATTCTTGTTAACCAAACATTGGTTAAGTTTTTCTCTCTTCTTCAAGTTCCTGAACTTTGACCCACTCTTAGCCTGAGACAGCACACAATCCCTCCTAAAAGGCCACTCCCTTAATAGGCTGATCTCAGAATAAGACATTCTCCGATCTACTGTCCCATCACCCTACTTCCCTACACAAGTTCTTTCTAGCCTTGTTTACCCCTCATGAAAGAAAAACTCTTTTATGTCATCCAGACCATATGGTAAATGATGCTCTAGGTACCATGAACAATTATGTTCATGATATCAGGAGATATCCTCTCTATGATGTCCCACAGGATAAAAACATTTTCCTAAAATGTGTCATTTGACAGAAAAAGTTCTGTCTTTCCACGAGAAGTGATTTTTATTATTTTTTTAAATTTTGGTGATATGCAGATCTTTCTAAACACCTCTATTACTAGCTTCATTCTCCATCTTTAATTTATTTTTTTGTTTGCTTAATTATTCTGACTCTTGTTCAATGTATTTTACCTTATGTATGAATATTTGTAAACTGCCTAAAATTCTTTTTAAATGAGGTAGAACATTAAAAAAAATAGTTAAATCCCTAATTGGGCTGACCAGATATCCCATTTTTAAATGGAACAGAAAACAATGGTTCTGTCCCATTTAAAATGCTACGTATGGCCAGCCTATTGACATCTTGAATTTAGCCTAATGACATGAGGCTGACCATACACACTATTTGAAATGGGACAGTATCATTATTTTCTTTCCCACTTAAAACAATACATCTGGTCAGTTTTACCATAATACAAACGACTAAGGCATAAATGAAAGTATCTAAAACATAATTTGTGTTGCTATCGATACAAATTGAAGTTTTAAATATACAAATATGGTTAAATTTATTTCTCATGCTAACTAACAGCAGCACAGAGGTAAATTGTGTATAAATTGGAAAAAATTAAGAAAAGAACCATAAATATGATTAAAAGAATAGAGGAAACTGGCTCTTGCTGTACCATTATCTAAACTGAGTGGTTGCACAAAGAAATGATATATGAGGTCTGACAATTAAGTTCATGAACTCATCCTAGAAAAAGTGCTACGTAACTCATTGCTCAATATCACTACAGTCACCTTCAAAGTGCTCCCCTTGGGAGGTTCTGCATTGATGCCAGCACCTAGTCCACCCATCAAAGCAATTTTGGAACTCTCTTTCTGGAATGGCCATCAGAGCTGTCATTGTATTACCCTTGATGTCCTGAATGTCATCAAAACGTCTTCCTTTCAGTATTTTCTCTATCTTTGAGTAAAAAAGAAAAAAGTCACTGGGGGCCAAATCAGGTGAGTAGGGAGGGTGTTTCAAAACAGTTACTTGTGCACTGGCTGAAAACTCCCTCACAGACAGGGCCGTGTGAGCTGGTGCACTGTGGTGATGCAGGAGCCATGAGCTGCTGGCAAAAAGTTCACAGTTCATGTCATTCTTGTCTAACTCTTTCATGCAGCCTTTTCAGCACTTCCAAATAGTAAACATGCTTGACTGTTCGTCCACTTGGTACAAATTCATAATGAAAAATCCTCTGATATCAAAAGAGGTGAGCAACATCGTTTTGACTATTAATTTGGACTGATGGAACTTTTTTGGTTGTCGAAAATAGGCTGACTTACATTGTGCACTTTGATGCTTTGTTTCAGGGCTGTATGGGTACACCCATGTTTCATCATCAGCGGTAAAACAGCCCAAAACATCACTTTGCTTCTTCAAAAGGTCTGAGTTAACTTCGACTCTCCTTTGCTTTTGTTCATCAGTGAGCTCCTTCAGGATCATTTTTGCACACACCTTTCTCACGCCAAGATTTTCAGTTAAGATTTTCCTAACTGTTTTTCTATCAATGTTTACTTGGTCTGCTATGCTTCTCACAGTCAGCTGAAGATTTTGACACAAAATTCAACAAATTTTTGCAATGTTTTCATCAGTTCTGCTTGTTACTGGCTGCCCTGATCTTGACAACAGTAAAGCTTTCTGTCCCTTCAGAAAAAACATTTAATCCATTTGTACACTGCCATTTTCTTTATGGCATTATCCCCATAAACTTGGACTAACATATCCCTGATTTCACTTCGAGTCTTGTTAAGTGTAACAAGAAATTTAATGTTTGTTCAGTGCTCTAATTCAAGCTTCAACATTCTTGTAACAGCACACAAAAACATGCAACAATAATGAATGTCACTCATCAAGAAACTGCAACAAGTTGACACAAACAGCAGTGAGACAGAGGTATATAAAAGTTATGAAACTTTACTGAGTTGTTTATACAGTGCTGCCACCATAAGCACACAGTGGCAAGTTTGCAAACTTAAATGTCAGACCTCATATTTACCTCATATTACAGGTTGGGACATAAAAAATAATAAACTATACTGTTTGGCAAATTTCTGTACCATAAAACATAAAAAAATAAAGATAGAAAAACTTTTGAAAGGAATAAATGCATTATATATATATATATATATATATATATATATATATATATATATGTATATGTGTGTGTGTGTGTGTGTGTGTGTGTGTGTGTGTATATATATATATATATATATATACACGAAATTTTATAAACCAACTGTGATTCAAACAAAGTTACTGAAGCAAACACATCAGCATACATTACTCTTTTATGAATCAATACACCAATGGTATCATAGGAAAAAGTAAAATCTAGCTGATAAGACATTTACTTTTGGTTAATTCTGCATATAGGAAAATATTAGGCTGACCAGACATACAGTTTTAAATGGGACAGAAAACAACAGTACTGTCCTATTTCAAACAGTACCTATGGTCAGCCTAGTCTCACTGGGCTAAATTCAAGGTTACAGTAGGCTGACCACACGCACCATTTGAAATGGGACAGTACCATTGTTTTCCGTCCTATTTAAATGGTAAGCTTTGTTAGCCTAGAAAACATATATGAATTTGGAAATTCCAAGTGATACAAAGATAAAAGAAAAAATCACCTTACTATATTTGAAAGATAATGTCAAAGACAAAGCACTAATTATTGTAAATTTGAGCCATTTTCACATAAGTTTAATCTTTAGTGTAAAGAATTTATTCCTATTGTGCCATGATAGAATACTTTCAAATATAATAACTAAGAATTTACACAAAATGAGACATTGTAACCCTCAAAAATAGAACAACATAAGCGAGAGTCATGGAGTACCCTTTTTGTAACTAGAGTTCCATGTTGTTAGTTTAATATTGATATATTAAAAATAATTTAAAATCCTATTATGCAACAATGAACATTTATTGGATTTTAAATCTCTACACTTTTTCCACATTTCAAGGAATTAATCATTAAAGATTAATTACTGGAATGTGCATGAGTAACAATACCAAAACTATTTTGTAAAAGTCTAATTGCATTCTGGGTTATCTTCAATTCTATAAGAAAGTATGTCTTCTTATATGAGGAGGGATACATACACACACACACACTCACACTCTAATTATCTTCTGAAGGGCAGGTCTTCTGTAGTACAGACTTCTCTTGCTAGGTGAGTGTTCTAGAAACCCATTTGAATCACTGTACCAGCCAGAGTAGTTGTGAGAGGCTGCATTCAGGTTTGAGGCATTTTTTTGGAGACAATTTCAGTGTGTTTGCCCATTTCATAAACTTGCAAGATGACAATGCACCTGCCCACACCGCACTGAGGGTTCAGCAGTTTTTGATCAAAAATGGCATGATTCCCATGCCCCATCCTCCCTATTCACCAGTTCTCGTCCCCAAGTGACTCTTTTTTGTTTCCCCAGATGAAAAACAGTCCTCAAAGGGAAATGTTTTGCTGATGTGGAAGAGGCAAAACAAAAAATGGCAGAGGCACTAAAAGGTATCAAAATCAATGAGTTCAAAATACTGTTTTGAGCAGTGGAGAAAGTATCTCAACAGGTTTATTGCATCAGATGGAGTGTATTTTGAAAATGACTGAAGTTTAAAGATATAAGAATAAGTACACAACTTTTTATAAATAAATTCCTTTTCTGGGGGTCTTCTTCACATAAGATAATGAATTGAAAATAACTATATCTTTTAGCAGAGAATGCAGTTTACTTCTCTATCTTTACCAAAATGAACCCCAAACTGATTATTTCAGAAAAACAGCAGATGAATTGTCTTTGTGTAAAAACAATACATCACCAAGGTTTGGAATACAACCAAATCACATTTATCTTTTCCTAAACAATTATGAATTATACCTTAAATATTAGAAAGGTAGTGTGTCATTTTATATTGAGTCTGTTTTTTATTTTTATGATTGGCTTCAACTTATTTTAGAGCTATTATGCATCGATTACAGAAAAATGCTATTTTCACAGGTTGTACTATTGAAATATAGGTGCTTCATTTATCTGATAAAAATGAGATAATTTATGGTTATTCTCTGCTGATAAAGTTTTCTAACACCTACATTATAATATTAAAAATAAAGTGATGGAAAATTTAATATATTTACATAATTCAATACATCCAAAGTAATTATTTCAATATGTAATCCATATAAACGTATTAATGAGATATTATTTTCTTTTTTGGTGCTAAGTCTTTGAAAGCTGGTGTGTATTACATACTGTACCTACAGCACCTCTCATCTGGGCCCGCCACTTTTCAAGCACATGTTCGGCCATGTTCAGTGTAAACTGTTTAAAGGCAGAGGGACATGGCATACATTTTAGAATAATTAAAAATATATATTGCTTAGAATTCATCTTTATTTGGAAGAATAAGATTTAAGCATGTAGATACATCACTTTGAGAAATAGCATTCCCTATGCTAGCTGGATTCCTTAGATAATGAGCTATTTGAATAATTTGGGGCTACAAAATCAAGATATATATATATATATACTCAAATAATTAATGTTATGATTTATTTCTTACATGCTGCATTCGAAGTTATATTGATGCATCAGTCAAAGCATTGTGAATAATAAGATCTTCTCACATCTAATTTTCATTCCTATTTGAAAGTACTCTCAGAATCTTCACATATTTCAAATAAATCTACCTATTTCAGGAAAAGAACAAGCTAAATTATTATTAAGATAGTGTTTTAAAATATATGTTTAATCTGAACATGATAATGATTAATGTGACCTAATCTAATAAAAATTATAGCTATATGAAAATAAATTTATATGTAAATAAAAATCCATTACTCTGTAAGATCTTCTATCTTTTTTTCCACTAGAGTGGGGGGCACATTAGAAACAATGACTTGCATATCCAGCTGATTGACCACAGAGACCTGAAAGAAAAGAACATAATTTGATTGGCTTTTACCCATTAACATTTCTATGATTAAAAATAACACTTTTTTTCTTCTCTGCTATATGTGGGTATTTTTAAATTTAGAAATAAATGATATTTTTAGTTACAAAATCTCTACTGGATGTTGGACAATGTTGAGAATGACTGACTGTTGTTACTTAGAAGTTATAGAGCCCTACGTGACTTCAACTATTGTAGACTTTGTGTTTGTTTTCTTGGTTATTACTAAAGCATGAAAGAAGGTAGTTTTGTTTGTTTTTTAATTGGGTTAATAACACTCAGAAAAATTAGAAACACAGCCTTTAGGTTTTATAAATGTTAAGAGTTCTATTTAATTTTTATGTGACTGAGTGCTTATACTAATTTATAATGCACCTCAAAGCTGGTAGGCAGAAAAGAAAACACATGAGGCATTCAAGGTTTTGAAAAAACATAGCAGGCTAAAAAGATTGAAGGTCCTATTAAGGACAAAAAAAGTGTTGGAGTTAACTGAACACATTCAGTATTATGATTAAAAAGTAGAAAGTTTGAAATTAAGGTTATAGAGGAATTGTAATAATTGGTAATGGCAAAAATAACTGGTTGTTCAGTGGTTGTAATAGGGTAGAAGATAAAACCATTGGAGGAGAGGCATTCAAGGAAACTCTGAGCTCAAGATATTGGAAGACTTATCTCTGAGTAAAATGAACAAGCCAAAAATTACGGCAGAGGAATTATTGGAAATAGCAGTAACTCATGAGCTAGAATCATTGAGATAATAGTGGAGATTGCCAATAGTTTGGGAGATCACAGCAATAATGTGAGGCAGTGAGTGAGTGAGAGTCAAGTGATGAGAATTAAGGATGGATTCTTAGGAAGTAGAAAAGGAATAAAACTAGCAATGTGGTGCACTGAAAATCCTACTTTGCTAATGGGTAGTAGGAAAACTGTGGCAAACAAATGTAGAAAAGAGCACAAAGCCATTACTCGAGAAGGCAGTAGAAGTAGTAGCCTCAGGGCTACTGATTACATTAAGCAAGGTTTTATCTAAATTAAAAATTTTATCTTCACTCACTCTTACTAAAACTTTTCCAATGGTTTTCTGTTGCTTTTAGGAAAAAGTTCCAATATTTTAAATATGGCTTACAGCTTTTATATGGACCAACTACTTTCATCTTCAGGCCTGTCTCTTACTTCACCTCTCTCTTCTAGACTGAGTAAATATTAATTGTTTAGACCTGTTCATCATTTCTCTCCCTTCTTGGTTTTGGCACATTGTCGTTCCTTCTACATAAAAGTCTTCTTTTTCTCCATGTATCTCTTTTCATTTTTTTTTATTGTTAAATTATTGGGGTGACACTGGTTAGTAAAATTACATAGATACAATTCTACAATTCATCCTCTATGTGTTGCATTGTGTCTTCACCACTCAGAGTCAGTTCTTCTTTTGTCACCATGTATTTGACACCCGCTCCCTCCTGATTTAAAGGATTTTCGATTTTATAAATAGTATTTTGCTGAGAAGCCTTCCTTAAACATATATATATATATTATGATTTAAAAATATATAACATTATGATTTCTTTGAGTCAAATTTTTGTAAATATATTTTGGAAAATTTTAAAGGCATATTTTATAATTCACATATAATAATTTATAGAGTCCAAATAAAAATCTCATAAATTTCACATTGCTTTATGTTCATATTACATATATAATCTATATAATTACATTTTATGTTATTTATAGTATTTAGCTTTAAAGCACCATAATGTGCATCTCTTAAATAACAGGAAGAGAAATAACAACAATTATTTTACATAATATTTACAGGTATTAATTTAATTGAAAATCTATGTCAACCATAATATCTTCTATATCAAGAGTTTCTTGCTTTAGATTGGCTTTTGTTTATACTATGCAACTTTACATGCTGATTGGTTTTCACCATTATCTAAATAGAAAAATATTTGGTCACTGATATCTGCACATATATGAAGGTTAAACTTGTCTAGAGAACTAAGTAAGAAAACTGTGGAAAAAGAAGATTTAATAAGATAAAAAGAGCAAAAGAAAAATTATATTTGATTCTGTCTTTGACAGATATTTCCAATAATAACTTTACAATTTTCACGAAATTCATCAGAGAAAAATCTAAATAATAATAGAGATTCAGTAAGATAAATGTGTTGGTATTAAATATTTAGAATAAATATTAATATAAAACCATCCTTGGGAATAATCTACCACTGAGCTTGTATACAAACAAAGAAAAAGTCAAAAAAAGGAAAAGTAATAATATTAAGTGAAGCCAAACATAACTTAGTTGAAGATCATCAGAGTCATCAATGGGGATTTTGATAAAACAAGGAAAAAACATCCATTGGAATATAAACTTGCTTTAAAACATTTCCTTTTTTTTTTTTAATTACAAGACTAATTTAAACAGAAATAAAAATTCTTTTAATTTCTATAGCACAACTCTGCATTTTATAATTTTAAGTAGCTCCAGCCAACTCTATATTAAAAATTATATCC
Organism: Lyroderma lyra; assembly: GCA_004026885.1. Classification (NCBI taxonomy): domain Eukaryota; kingdom Metazoa; phylum Chordata; class Mammalia; order Chiroptera; family Megadermatidae; genus Lyroderma; species Lyroderma lyra. The sequence continues at coordinate 93,587 of PVJL010004580.1, forward strand.
TCAGACTAAATACAAATCCAGTGCTTATGATATTGCTGCAACAATCATATATAAAATCATATGGAGTATTTCCCAAATATCCAAAAAATAAAGAACTGTACAGCTAAATTTTTTGTATTCTAAACTATAGCTATCAACAGTTTGGATAAAAATTAATTACATTTGTATTTTAGACAACCTATTTTAAGTAAGATTAAGTGTTCTATGAGTTGAAAACACTGACCCCTGACTAGAATTGAATGTACCCCTTTATTTGAAGTTTTATCTACTTACAAGTACATCTGCTTTGCCACTTAGTCCCTTTCCATAGTCGTCAGTTGCGATGACTTGAAACTTGAAGTAGAACCTTCTCATGTTATGGAAAAGCATAGCAGTTTTGATAAGCCCTGTATATGTTTCCACCACAAATCCTTCCTTTCCCTCTTTAATTGGTGGTATTATGAGTCTGTATGCCATGGCACTATAATTGCCAGTATCTTTATCAGTAGCCTAGGAGGGAAAAGACACATGTTATAAATAATCAGGAATAAAATAACCTGTATTCAAAGGCTTACTTATGTTTGTAAGATGGATATTCCTTGTGTAGTAATACAGAAAAGCCCTCCTAGGAGTGTATTTTTCTGGATATTGTTATTTAGATTTATAGACTTGGTGTCCACAGGGTTGAAGGGGTGTCATTTTTAGGTATGTGTTATACTAAAATTTCTAAGGTAACACGTATTTAATAAAATAGAGTGTATAACTTTTCAAATATACTAAGGACACATGGGGTTAGAAAAATCCATCCAAAAGAAAATTTTGAAAGAGAAAAATAAATATAGAAAAAAAGACAAAACGCAAAAGGAAATGATAGGGGTTATAACCTATTATATCTGTAATAACAACAAATGTCATTCAATATTTGGAACAAACAAGGTTACTCACACTGGATATCATACATTCTATCTAATACATTCTATATCATACATTCTGTATAAAATATCATCCCTAAAAGTAGCAATGTGATTGAAAATGTAAGTCAAAATTTGTTTATATTTTAATTTAGAACTCATTTATTCCCAGGTAGAATTTTACTTTCCTTTATTTATTTATTTATTTATTTATTTATTTATTGCTGGGGAGTAGGGAAAATGGTGTGAGAAGTAGGGAAATAACTACTGCTTTAAAAAAAATAACAGTATTAGAAGTTAGGTTTTATATATTCTGTGTGGCTAAGGAGTAAATGGTTTGCCTTAAATATCATTAATTAACTTAGCATAAATAAAGCAAAAACAGCCATGCAGTATTCTTAAAAATAAATTATTATAAATATAACCTGCATTTTTCTTTACAAATTAGAGAAAAATTCATAGATATTTTATGAAAAGAAATAAATAATAAAAATTATAAATCTATTTTGTCATTTTTTTAAAAAGTAATAAAGGGACATCTAACAAGCTTGGTTAAATTAATGCCTAAAAATGAAAATTGATGCATAATGTAAACTCAAAATGAATCAAATTTACGAAAGAACAACATCACTGTACTTATTCCACCAGTTTCTATATAATAAAACATTTATACCAGATTCCTGACAGTTATTATTATCTGGAGGAGCTAACCACAGAAGATTGGATTCCCTGATTTTAAAGAGTTTTTCTCTCAGCAAAATCAGGAAAGTTATGGCTAAGTTTGTTTTAAAAGAACACTCAGAAATGAATATAATTATACTTTCTGTAATTATATATATTTTTAATAAAAGCTAAGACATAGGAAAGCACCTGCACATTTCTAAGACCTCATCTGGAAATTTGAATGCACACAGGTGCCCAACATTAAGAGAAAATCACCAAATAATTGCCTCTATCATACAGGGGAGTAGGTTAGCCCATTAATTTTCTAACAGCCTAAATAACTGGTGCCCTCTGTTGCATAAATGAATGGATGCAGAAATATTAGTGGAATAATTAATGATTTCCTAAGAACTTCCAAAGCCTATTAAAGTCCAATAATGCTAACTTTAACTTTAGCTTCTCGATTAAGCCCCATTTTTACTTGTAACAGTACTAAAGGCTCACTTTTTCACAATACTATACAGTGAGAGTATTTTTAGAACATCAGGGTAAGAAAAGTCAAATCTCACATTTTCACCAACAATGTTAGTGTGTTAAGCTGTGCTTGCAAGAAGCAAAAATAACTTAATCTACTTTAAGTTGGCTCTTGATTTTCTAGAAACCACAAAGAAACATTCATTTTGAAGCCCTTAAAAACAATATGTCCTACATATGATAAAATATAAATAAGAATAATGTCAGGCAGAGTGATTTATCTGTAAGGCTGTCATTACATTTGTAGAAACAAAAACAAAAACAAATTCAAACACTACATTTTCTTTCATAATATCAAAAAAGGTATCATAGTACAATATTAATAATTCCTACTGTCAACATATCCATTAGTATTTGTATAGTTAAATAAAAGTCTGATATAACTCAGAAATATTATAATCAGCAAAATACAATTTTGTGTATAAACAATTTAATTATGGTGTGTAGAAACATGCAACATAGTTTGAGTTGCAAAGACATTTACAGGGGTTTTATTATTTTATTATAGTTAGGATTGCCAAAATTAATAATTAATTAGAATTAAGTTTACTCTTACAAAGTGGTGATAAATATCATGGGATAATATGAATTTGAAAATTAAGAAAAAATACTAAGCTGAAGAAAAGCAAATGGTTTCTTTATATTATTTTTTAGTTATACACTGAATATTATAGAAGGCATGGGAGTTCAAAATAAGAAAGACTTGCATTATATGATAATTGATATTTGTTTAAAGTTTATTTTTCTTTTCTTGGAAAATATTTTAGAAAATAAATACAGTATTATTAACTAAAAAATAACCGTTCTTTTGCTCATTATTGCTAATGACTAATCACATATTGTTCTATTATGCTTTGAAATGAACTACAAAATTATTTGTTCTAATTTTTCTTTCATGTGGAAAAGTTATAAATTGTGCTCTGTTCAATAGACATAATAACAAATGAAAACACATGTACAATTTGAGCCCTCTATTTGAAGAGGCAACTTGTTTTCAATGTAGAGTTTTAATAATAAATGTTACAGGTTTTTACTAGAAACTTATTAAAATGTTTAAGAAATTTATACTTTGCAATAATTCTGTTGTTTTAAGTTCTAAATCCCCCAGCATTCAAAGTAAATTAAATGCCATACTAATTAACTCTCGTTTTTACTTAATTTCATTACATTCAATCAATCCAAACCAAATTTAATTTTCTTCTCAGCTCCCACCCTCTTGTCCCTCTTGTGGCTACTACGGTTGTTCCTCACTTTATTCCCTTTGCCTGGTAAGGGCAGCACCACCTGTGGATTGAACCGAGTTAAAAATTGCAGCATCCTCTTCAACTGTTTTAGTTCGCCCCTTGTTTCAGTCCATCATCAAGCACTCTGCGTCCTACTGCTGCAGTATTTCTCAGTTCAGCTGACAGTATTCAACTTCGTTTTCACGTCTCGTAATTTTTACTCCAGGAATAGCTTAAAAATGACTGACAGCTCCCTTTTGCCCGAAGATGAACATTAAGACAAATTGCAACATTATGATATAAACAACACATTCAACAACAAACTTGTTCTCTGTAGTGTCCTTTATTTAAATTGGTGGTATTTTACAACTCTCTCTCTGTATATATGTATATACACACTTATGTACTTATATTTTTCTATTTTATAACAATGTATTTTATGTCTATGTGTACCATCTACCAAGTTTGATAAGAAGAAATTGCTCTAATACTGAACTAAAATTCCTGTAAAATAGCATTTTGTTGGATAAAATTCTAAAAAGAATTAATGTCTAACAATGTGCTATTAAGCCGAGTGGCCAACATTACAAGTCCATCTTGAGATAATACAGAAAATATTTGTATTCTCTATTGATGATTTTTAGATATATTTTTTTAATTTTTGAGACACATGGATGAAATTATAATTTATAAATAATTGCAAAATTATGTAAATGTTTTTGTTTTCCCATTTAAACATTTCTAAGTCATTTCCATCTAATTACTATTGCTCTGTGTTATTTGTTAAGATAAAAAAATCATAATAATGGTAAGAGCCAATGATCTTTTTATCCAGTTTTTTGAGAAGTAGTTGACATACATCACTGTATAATTTAAAGCATATAGCATGATGGTTTGGTTTACAAGTATTGTGAAATGATTATAATAGATTTAGCTAATAGTCTTGCATAATGTGTCTAATATATAAAGTAGTTTATTATTTCTTGCCTATAGGAGAAATATCAGAAAATGCAAGTTGAACTCTGTAATTATACCCATTTATAGTAATTAACATTAAAAATGTATATACAAAGCATATACATATGTTTTCTCTATATAGGATTATACAGAATTATATCATATTTAAGGCTTCAAAAACCTACTATTTTCAGTTATTAACTACTCATTGAGAATGTTTTTTAATTCAAACAAAAGAGAGAGTATATGAGGGCTTTCCAAAAATTATGCAGCCATGTAATTTAAGAAATAGAGGCATTTATAACTAAAATTTTTTTCTGAACAGATCTCATAATTTTATTTAAAGAAAACACAATACTAAGTAGAATTAAAAATCTGTAATAATCAGGTAGAATTATTTTGAAAAATAGAAAAATTTTAAAATGAGACATAAAATTTATAAATTGTAGTAAAACCATTCCAAAAAAACCAAACAAAACCAAAATCCACCAAAATAGCCAGCTTGAAAAATAGTTATTAGAATTTATATTTAATAAAATTGCTAGTGCTCGTTTGTTTTGGCAAAATAATAGCATTTGCCAACCTGTGTTTAATCTAATTGCCCTTAGGCAACCTGTTTGACTCTAAATAGTTCTTCACACAATGAACAACTGGCATTGACATTGATTGCAATGATTAAACACAGGTTGAGCATCTAAAGCAGGCTGAGCATCTAAAGTCAGCACTGAAAAAGAGTAATAAATACAGGATTACATTCAAGAAAGATCTGGGATAACAGAAGAGATAATCTGAGTGTGTAGGTAGTGTCTTGCATTGGGCTAAACACTTTATCTATTATCAAGTATCATTTACTTTTCTGAAATCTGGTAGGTAGAAAAACAAAACTCATTCCGTAGATGCCATCTCTGAACCACAGAAGACTCAGGAAATGACCCAAAGCGTATGTGAGCAAACCCTATAATCTTTGGCTCAAAGAGTCATGCAGGCTTTTCTAATAAACTAATTGCACCAAGAGAAGTATGTGGTGGGGTAAAGATCATCTCCTTGCTTCACAGAGAAATGACACCTGTATTGGAATGATAGATTTCATTTAAAATTGTAATTTAGTATTTCTCATTTTTTCTCCTTCTGGGCAGATACTATCACAATCTAGAGGGAATTGAATTAAGGCAAGTAGGTTCATCTCTACATCTCTCTTTTAGGACTAAGCAGAACACCAGTGCTGGCAGGGAATAGAGTTGTTTATATCGTTATCCTAATGGTGCTGCTCCATTAAATGACATGTTGAAAGAAAATTCAATGTTTTAATTGCATTTTGCGCTAATCAAATAAATGTAAGTGAGATTACACATTTTCACTGTGTTCTTTTCCTTTTCTCATTAGATATCCCCAATTTTCATTATGATTATTAACATAACATAATATTAATATGCTCAGGAGGAGCCAGAAAAGATTATGTGTCATGCTGTGATTCATTAAAGCCAGAGAAAGAACTGCTTCATTTTCAACTTTTTAACAGATAATTCATTTTATAACCTTGAAAGATGTATTTTCTGCTGTTCAGAACTTTCCATTATTACTTTTCTTTGAAAAAAGGCATTTTGACCATATCTATCTACAAGGAGGGGAATTCAACTTTCTTAAATTGTTGGCCTTTTCCAGTCTAAGATTGTTTTTACAGATAGTTTTAGTACAATTCTATCTGAAATAAAACTATTTAAGAATTTTACTTACTTGTGAATAATTTTTACTTTCATTTAAGAGAACTTCAAATTGTTTTTCCATTTCTCAGACACAAATTAATTACTAGAAGATAACCTCACTTAATTTTACAGTTTGCTATGGTATAGTATATTTATGGTATAAATAGCCCAATGTATCCTTTGTAAAAGATATTCTTTTAAAACTGTTCTCTGCATATATTGATGTTGGTACTATCTGAATGCTGAAACTTGTAGCTGTGCTGCGTATGTAGAGGTTATTATTTTCTTAAATTTGTTATGGCTTCCTGAAAGGGAAATATGAAGCCATCAACAATTAATTACCAAAAAAAAATGTAGAAAATCTCATAACACAATGTTAAGATAATACCATCTATTTAAAACATATAAATGTCTCATAAATAATCAATCAGATTATTGTTGATATAATTGAACTGTATTATTTAAAATATACAAGTAGAAATGGTTTTATTGATTATTTATTAATGGGATAATATTTTAAAATACACTCATGTGTATTTCAAAGATAGAGTTTGTCTAGTCACTACATATTGAGAAAACTGGTCTTATATTAACTTTCAGCTTTTATAAATATTCCTTATTCTATCATTAAAAAAGAAGAAAAATTAGTATTTTATATTGATGCTGAACATGAGTTCTAGAAAATACACTATTTGGTTTCAAGGGCAATGATAAAATACCTAAGCATTCAATAGAATTGTGTTTTTAATAACTTATATGCACTGTGCATGCTGAATTAGAACATTTTGAGTTGGTGATTACTATTATCTTATAGGTAAAAAGAACTATTTAGATAAAATAACTAACAATAACTGTGGACATTATTGAGAGATTTCAGGGAGTCAGGCGCTGTGCTCAGTGCTTCACATGCATTTTTTTTCCATTTATATTAATAAAAAATTTAAGAAATTTATTTAAAGTTATCCAGTCTAATAGTGGTTAAAATTTTTACTTTTTTATTTCACTAGTAAGTATTATCTTCCTGTGATGTTAATGACTTATTTGCTTAAAGCAGGTGTTCCTACTTTCTTTATGCCATGGACATTTTTTGGCAATTTAATGAAGCCTATGGACTGAACCCCTTCTCAGAATAATGTTCTCAAATGCATAAAACTAAATGAGAAGTATTGCAAAGGAAACAAATACACTAAAATACAGTTATATGTACTTTTTTATTAACACAAAATAAGATCTAGTTCTGGTTCTAAAACTACTGTAATTTCAAATTATTATTTTGAAATATATGCAACTATAATATGGTATTTAAGTATGATTTCTATTGGTGATAAAGTCACAGATACAGCTAATGCAATTATCAATTGTTGCCTATGTTTGTAATTGGAGGAAATGTTATATTTCATTTAGAAGTTAGTGAAAATAAAGATGTAATCTTTTTCCCATTCAAGTTTACTGAACACTAGGTTTAGAGGTTGTCTGATTTTACTTTGTCATTTTAAGAGTAAAATAGTTTTGTTCAATTCTAAATTATTTGGACTTACTTTACTGCTCTTTTTTGGCTTATTAAGTTAGTAATTTAATTATTATTTTTCTACTGTTTTTTGATCTTGGGATTTAGCATATTATTAACATTTGATTAAACTTTAATCAATATTGACTTAAATAGTTTCCTCCTTCCCTTGGTAATTTCTGTCATGACAGTAAGAACAGAAGCTACCATTTATTTCCTGTCTATAGGTGTTCCTTATTTCTATATAGTTATTTGGTTTTGCACCTTTGGTCTTAGTCTCATCTCACAATCTAATTTCAGCTCTAACCCAAAAGCGTAAACCCACGAAGAGCCTGTCCCTTAGAAGTGGCTGTCTCAGTGTCACCTGGCCTTGCCCTGCTCAGAATGACTTCACCCTTGGTGTGTGTGTCCTGTGCTTGCGGCCAGCAGGTCCTGGGTCTGCAGGGCATGCTGTTCTTTTCCTGAGATAGCCTGTTTTCTGCTGAGTGCCTGAATCCTTCTTCTACCTGGCTCTTCTAAGACTTCAGTCTGTTCCCTTTCACTTAGTGTTCCTAGCAGTTTAGATGCCTCATGGATGCCTAAAGCATAGAGCAGCAGGAAGTCCCCTGTCTGTGCTTATGTGTCCTGCAAGACTTAATCTGCTTGTGACCTGTGGGAATGATTACACAATTTTCAGGTCAAAGTCTCATCTCTTGGGCTTATAATTCTCGATTTTGAAATCTGATAAACCCATGCGCTCATTCAAACTTGTTTTCCCTCTCCCAAACCCATCTTCCAGCTCCAACCTACGGTGCTTGATCACTAACACCTCTCAGTCACTGCCACCAATAATATAGTGCTCCATCTTCCCAACACATTCTTTCTTGCTAGAAAAAATAACAACACTGTGTGGCATTGTTTCTAAAAGCATTAAACAGATAATTCTTAATATTAACTAACTAAGAGTAAAGAAAAATAGGAATTCCTCCCCTTTTTTCAGAATTATTTTATTATATCTTCCAAGAAGAAGAGCTTAAAATAACCAGAAAGCTGGATAAACTTCCCTTTGTGTCTATGAATTTAGAGCTTTATAAACACCTTTAGAATATTATTTTTATTTTTCGAATTAAATCTCTGGAAGTAACTAGCATCTAGAAAAAGAACAGAGGACTTTTAGTCTCCTCCCCCCAAATAACAATTATTTTTATTGGATTAGTTTTCCCTAGTTTTGAACTTCATATATTAATAAATGAACTTAAGAAATTTGTATTTTTCTGAATTCATTTGCTCATATTATATTTCTAGGATCCATCCATGTCATTGCATGTAGCAATAATGTATTTATTTTAATTATTCTATAGAATTTCATTGTACAAATATACAATGGTTAATGTACTGTTGATGAATATTTAGTGTACATGTCTACAAATAGTGGATGTCTTGTATATATATATTTTATGAACATATGAGTGCATTTCTCTTGGGTACTTAGGAGTAGAAATTCTGAGTAAGGGAATATGCACATGTTCACACTTAACAAATAATGTCAAATTGTTTTCCAAAATATGGCTCTAATTTATATCTGGTTAGTAATATATCAGAACTCCAGTTGTTGTTCTTTTTGGGGGGGAGGGGTAGTTCCCTGGCTGGGAATCGAACCCAGGCCTCGGTGTTGAGAGCGCTGAAGCCTAGCCACTACACCACCAGGGAACACCCAAGAGTTCCAGTTGGTTTGAATTTGGTGTTATCTGTCTTTTTTTATTTTAACTCTTCTGATGACTATGTGGTGGTTTCTTATGGTTTATTTTGCAATTCCCTAGTACTTAATAAATTTGAATGCTTCTTCATGTATTTTTGCCAATTTTTATATTCTTTTTATGCAGTGCCTTTTCCAATCTTATTTGTCTTTATATTTTGGGCTTTTCTTTTATTCCCCCACTCATCAGTGTATTATATACTCTGGAGATCTTTGATTTTTAGGTTGTAGCATATCTTGGGTCTATTGGCTTCAAGTGGCAACAAAGTATTTCAAATTACTACGAACTTCATTGACTTTGTTTTTTTTATATATTTCTGGAATCATAAAAGTCCATGACCACCTAGGAAAAAAAAATCCTGGGAACACACAAAATGAAACAAATACAAAAGAATTATAAGTTTACAAAACTTAGTGTAGTCACCACATCAAGTTTTAGGTTCTAATTGTTGAGTAGCTCTGTTTAGAGTTTTGTTATTCCTATCATTAGAATATATTTTTGTGAAGCAAGATAATTTTGTGTTGTTTTAGAAAAAAAGTCTCTCTGAAGTTTTCAGATATACAGTGACTTATCAACCAACCAATATAATTATATTCTCAATATATACATAATCTTGCTCCAGTCTTGCTGGTTTTGTTAATATAAATTAATTAGAATTACTAGGTAGAGTCATCCATTGTTTATAACTGATTTGCAGTTAAATTTCCTTCATAATACATTTTTTAAAAATCTCATACTTTATTCTTCCTATCAGCAATATTAGTAGGCAGTTCAAAATTAAAATATATTTACTGAATAAAAACTTCTTTAAAATTTCGTTTTAATCATGTTTGCTTAGATTGGTGCTATAGTGTCAGGTTAATACAACACAAAGTTAAATGGAGGTTCTAGAAATTATAGGACATGTTCAGACAAAAGTAATTTTTATTTGCCTGAAATATCTTTGAGATTGTATCTTACAACACAGTCCTCAATTTCAGAAGAATGCTGAGATTGTTAAAGTAGATGCCAATATTCCAGACAGATCTCTACCAGATGATGGACGATACAGTCCTTGAAGCATAATATAGGAGAGTACACACAATCATCACTGCTCTACAACATATAAAATCTACTACAAAAAAATGTAAGCTGGACTCAAAAACTAATATTGCACATCCATGCCCTGCATTGTTACACATTTAATCATCTGAAAGATGTGCAGGCATTAAATAAGTTTCTAATCCCACAGGAGTGTGATTAAATTTTGAAATATATAAGCCACCAAGGAATTTGGAAAAGAAAAAAAATGATGTGGCTATTCACTAAATAAACTATTTTTCCTAATGCATCACATCCAATGTCTTACAACATATTAAAAAAGTCCTCAAGCATCTTACTTCTAAGGAAATTTTCAGTTATATGAGTTATTTTTCATCTACTTTTAAGGACTTGAACTTTTCTCATTCTCTAGACATATATAGACAAAAAACTGTCCTATATCTATTTTAAGCAATAAAAATTAAGGCATTTTTAATTAAATTACATTCAAACCAGTAAATGTAAATGTAATTACTACTATATGAATGAGATGGTTTTAGACCTCTCTTTTGTTAAAATAAAAAGACTGATTCGTGTAGAGAACAGGAAGATTAAAAGAAATAAAACAAATATGCAGAATTATTTTATCTGCACACTCCATTTGTGCCCAGAAAAATAGACTTGATCTTGTCCACTCATACTAGTAAAAACAAAAACTATAACTTGGTACTTGTTCAGACCAATAAAGATAAAGGTTATGTATCAGAAACTGGTGATGATACTTCACAGCTCTCAACTTGCAACAGGACATTAAAATGCATAAGAAACGGAGTATTTAGTAATCATTTGTTCACAGATATCCCACGGAATTCCAAAATAGATGTCTCTTCTAGAATACATAATATATAATAATATAAAAATAGCTAAAGGGAAAGAAGGAAAAGACTAAAGTAGAAACCAGAGAGAAAGTTATCATGATACCTGGGTATTGCATTCAACCTGTAAAATTGCTAAAGCGAATCAAATATTTGACTTTGAGGTTCCAGCAGACCAAAAGGAAAACATTATTAACTACAACATAGTCTGTTGACTATATAACAAAAATATATCAGTTGCTAGGAAAAAGCAATTTTTCTTGACATTTGGCTTCTCCAGTGGGGTTAAGAAATGCAAAACTGTGATAGATAATAACATTCATAAAGATATTATCAAATCTAAACTCCTAATTTTGACAAGAAGGAAAATATCTAGGAAAATGATGAGCCATATTACTATTAATGCTGTAATCAGGCCCAAGAGAGTAATTGAAAGAATATATTACTTATCTGAAATCAATAATTCATTCAAGTATTACATGGAAAGCCTTGATTAAATAGGTTAAAAGGCACAGCTATGTGTAAAAATAAATAAACAATATTTTAAATGAATACAAATTTAAAATCAATATAGCACAATATTTCTATGATGTCATTAAGTTTGTGGAGAAACACAGCATCTGCTTAGATGAAATTTGAATCTAATAGAGGAAATAGGCACATAGATATATAATAACAGTATAATGTATTTAAGTGCCAGATTAGATACATGGTAATTCAGTTATAGGGTCATAACCAAGAAGACAATGAACCCAGAGGCACCGACATGTATTCACTTTGTTCGAGATACAAACCATATGAGGTTAGATGGCATGGCAATCATAAAGAAAGCCATGGCTAGTAAGATCTCCTAAGAGATATCATCATCATTCTCTTGAAACAATGAGAAGTGTTTGTATTATAGCTGGGTGTTCCATGGTAGGCAAAGGGGAATCAAAATTAGTGTTTTATAAAACCTTAATTCAGGCTTGTACCTGTTTAACATCTCCTTTGTAGAAAGCAAGTAGAAGAAATTGTCACAAAATACTACACTAGCTTCAAGTGATATACACCACAAAAATTTGAAACATAAATGATACTCTGGATTTCAGAATTAGGTAATCCAGACTACCCAATTTAAAATTTCTCTCTCAAATACAATAATTCTTTTAGTGCATTTATCATATTTCCTCATGCCATTATTTTCCTAGGGTAACTACCATGCAAACCATCGGAAATGGTTGAAGAAGTTCAAGGGTACCTAACTCTAAAGCAATATTTGCATTATAGAAGACAGTTTTGGCACATACAATATCCCATATAGTTAAGAGCAGTTATGGGATCCAAGTGATTTGATTCCCAGGCCAGTGCTTGCTCACCTGGGCGGTACAGAGCACGATTTCTGGACTGGAATGCACGGCTCTAAATCCTGGCCTTATACTGACTAGCTGTACACCGTGAACAGGTTATGTATTATTTCTGTGATTCTGTGTTTTTATCTGTTAGTTAAGAATAACAATTGTAGGTACCTCATTGGGTTTTTGAGTGGAATAAATGATTTAATTCCTGAGAAGTATTTAGAGTACCTAGCATAGTGTTCTTGGGACTCAGTATGAATCCACCCAAAGTATGCCACAGTGGCATATTGATCATTTTGAATTAGTTATGTAAAAAGCAGCCAGTGCAAAGAGGGCACTCTGATCCTCTTCTGAAAGTAGGAAATAAATATTCCATGTGAAATGTATCCTCCCTGCACCAGGAGGAAAGAGAGACATCCTTATCAGACAGAGAGAATTCAAGGTTCAGAAGCCTGTATAAACAAACCTTGTTACTTTCTACTAATTTACTATCCCAAGCCCAAACTCTACTTGTCTCCCTTCTAATTAATCACCCAAACCCAAGTTTCTTTGTCCTGTCGAATCCTCACAAATGTATTGTTTCTTTATCTAAAAAGAATAAAAGTTGCTTGCTTTGTCATTTCTTTAGGTACTGTTGTGGAATATGTTGAGGGTCAATTTAATTTTTAGAACAGCCAGAAAACAATAAAAGGGTAGAGAAAATTTCTGCCTCCCAGATAGTGTAAACCTGTGGTAGGAGTTTGTATTAGTAGCATTTTGGGCGTAAACCAGGCATAAGTCTGGCATAGTAAAAGATGCTACACACTGAACCTTCATGAATGTGCTGGAATTATTTTCCGTCAGCCTCACAACAGCAGGCTATGGCTGGCGACCAGGAGCCCTCAGAAGCCCTCATCTTTGACCAGAGCAAATCACACTGTTTGCTGCATATTTCTATACCTTTTGCCACGAAGGAAATTTTCATCCTCAGTGGCTGTGGCTTTTTTCCATCAATGGCATCATTCTTCTAAAACCTCTTGCAACCATTTCATACTTATTTAGAGAAAGTAACAAAAAATGAAGAATTTGAGTAAGAACTCTTCCTTTCTTGATGCTTTTTCAAAGTAATGTTTTATTTTCGTCCATAAATCTAAACCTGGCTTCTTTAATTACTCAAAAATGCAATGTTCATAGTCTTTTTTACTTTCAGTAAACATCAAGTCAACATTTTAATTCAATCTTTCTCACACTGAGTATTTCATACCTGCAATTTATAGGAGAGAGTAATCCTTATTGCATTAACTTCTGAAAAGAATCTCCATAATTTAGAGCTATTAAATTAATATTGATTATATTTTACCTCTTCTTATGTTTGCATTACATTAGTCTATTGGGTGTAGTTAAAATTACATATAATAAACTGGAAAAGTTAGTTAATAAATTGAAAGGTGTTTCTAAAACTAGATCCAACTTGCTACATTTATAGAGGGACCATAATTCATACAGAACATCTCAATTTCAATACCAATTAGTTGCTTTGTTAATTACCTCCTAATTTTTCATAGAAAATTAGTATGTTCTTTGGTATTTTTATGCCAACATTCTACTTCCACTAAGATTCCACTTCCTACTTTCCATGGGAAGCAACATGAGATATGTATTACAAGAAAAGGCTTTGAGCTAAGGCAAACCTAACTTTGAATTCTGTCTTTGCTGGCTTAGTAATACTTCGAAAGTTACTCAACCTTACTAATCTCTATTTTTCACTATACAATTAGGAATAATTGCATCTACCTTGTAAGTAGGTGTTTTATGTATTTGTTTGCTTATTTATTTAAATAAATTCTGTAAGCTAAAATAAAGGATGATTCACAGTTCTCAAAAATTAATAAAGGCAAATAAATGACAGCTATTGTTATTAATATGGAACAATAATTGATGAATATTTCTCAAAGGCCCAAGAGGAACAAAAAGGTTAACAATTAAAGGTTAGGTGTGATCTTCCTTATGTCACACAAAAAATTATGAGTAATTTATATGATATATACATGACTTTTCAACTTTGTTATATTGGTCAAATAGTTGCTTTTTAAAAATTCTACATTCTGGACAGTGTTTCTTTGATTTTTTAAATACACATACACATACATATATATCTGTGTGTATATATGTTGTAAATATTTGTTTTTAGCTTATTGCTTATCTTTTAATCATTTATAGTATCTTGTCATAGTAGTCTATTATGTGGATGTAGACAAATTTATCAGTCATGTTTCATTAGCATTGACTACCTCAGTTAGTGATATTCAATTAATGGCCTTCCCCCACAGAACGGTGGATTGAGATTTCATGGGGGATCCTGATGTGTACTCCCTGCTGGTTGAGAAGGGTATCGCCAAATAGTGAGCATCAGAGCCGAACTGTTGCAGCTGGTACTGACATCACTGAAGATATGTTGGGAAATAGATGTTAAAAACCACAGTTACATTTTCATGAAACATAAATAGACTAGCACAAATCTTTACTTCTGAATCTGAACGGATTCACATTCAAACCCACTTAGAAAGAATCTCACTGAAGAATAACAGCTTTGAAAAGAATGGTTTTCATATTCTACCAATATTAGTAATGCCCCCCCCCAACCTGTGGGATTTTCTTCTATTAATATGACGCTAAAATATACATCACATAGCTTTTACCATTTTAACCATTTAAAGTGTGCAATTCAGTTACATCAAGCACATTGACACTTTCGCAAAAATCACCGCCATTCCTATCTAGAACTTTTTCATTTTCCCAAATTGAAACTCCATGAGCATTAAACAGTAACTCCCCAGGCCACCATCCTCATAGCGCCTGGCATCCACCATTCTATTTTTCTGTCTCTAAGACACTAACTATTCTAGGCATGCCATGCAAGTAGAATCACATAGTATTTTTCACTCAGCAGGTCTTCAAGTTTTATCCAGGGTGTAGCATATAACAAATTTCATTTTTAAAGACTGAATAATATTCCATTGTATGTATGAGGGCTGTCCAGAAAGAATCCTGTCATGTAATATGAAAAATAAAGGCATTTATGGCTGGAATTTTTCAAGACAGCCCTTGTATATACCATGTTTTTTTCATCCATTCATCTGTGAATGAACATATTTGTTACTTCCACTTTTGAACTATTGTGAATAATATTGCTATGAACACTAATATACAAATACTTGTTCAAGTCTCAACTTTTAATTCTTCTGGATATATACTAAAGTCTATATTTTTAACTAATGTTAATTCTTGTATTAAAGACTGCAGAGAAAAATTACCATTTTATTTTCTTATCTCTCTTCTTGCAATTGAAATGACTAATTGATTGTGACCGATGGAAATCAATTTGATGGATACAGGTGTGAGAGAGATATCAGCATTAAAACATAATAAACAGAAAATATTTTCAAATCAATGATTTTGTTCTGTGTCCTTTCAATACCATCCAAAAATTACTTTAATGTGGCATGAAAATTCACATTTTTGAGCCAGAAACTAAATCTCTAAATGTCTTATAAATAAAGCCTTATTTATTTACTTATCTATTAATAGTTTACTAGATTGTTAACTCTATCAAGGCAGAGGGATGGTCTGTTTTGTTTTCCTTTGTATTTTTATCACACACTAGGAAATTATACATATTTTCTAAGATTAACTTTTGATAATCTCTAAGCACATTAAATGAGCCATCTCAGAGCATATATATACCTTCTTTTACTATCACTTAACATTGAACAATTCATTTAAAAAATGCTCTCATTGTGTTGCCTTTCCCCTAACATATTTTAATAATATCTTAATCCACTATCCATATTTTAAGCTAGTAAATATAGTTTTATTTATTGATATTTCATTTTTTCCTTAGTCAATTCTATAATATGTTTCTTTACCTTCCTATACATAATACCTTTTAATTTAAAATTTATCATTATGCATTTCATGATGAACTAAAATGATTAGCATGCACGTATGGTAGTTGAATTATTATATTACTCCAATATTATATAGTATGTGGTATAATAGCCTCTTTCAAAATCCTGGGCTGTTAACACCCCTACTTTTTACATCATCTTTCCATCAAGCACCAGAGCTTGGCTGGTCCTGATTCAGTGCCTTTTCCAGTAAGATTTTTTCTGTTCTAAGTACGAATTGAGAACTACTTAACTCCCTTTCACTTTGATTAAATTTGGAACAGGGAAGATTCCAGGCTTCAAGGCTAAAGTCAGCACTTGAAAATGTGCTGCCTTTTAAAGATGGATTACTCCTGTCGCCTCCTCTTATACACTCCTGTACCTGCCTCTTGTACACTCTGCAGTTTGTTTCATCTGGGTTTCGGTTCACTGTGTTTCCTCTGCTTAGACTATTCTCTTCATTTAAGATTTACTGAGAAAATCTAACCACCCTTCAGTGCCTTACAAATGGTTCACCCTAGGAAACCACTTATGTTCTTTCACCAGTTGAAATATCTCCTTCTGTGGAATCCACATGGCAACTGGTGTTTCCTAATTGAATCGATTATTACGGCATATATTTGTATCAATATGTTACTAAACTTTCTCCTTATCTGGCTGCTCCAACTTATGCAGAATATTACACTGCATGTAATTGGTTTCCTGGAAAACACTGCTTTCTCTAGACTAAATAACCTACTGATAGAATGAAGGAAGGCATGTCCTGCAGAATTCTCAGTAGTCCTTGAGAAACAATCGATCCCATTTTGTTTACTCATCACCAGAAATCCAAGTATTCACTCACAAGCATGTCCAACCTGTGGCCCAGGATGGCTTTGAATGTGGCTCATCACAGATACTTAAAACATTATGAGATTTTTTGCGACCATGTTTTTAGTTCATCAGTGGTCATTAGTGTATTATATTTTATGTGTGGCCCAAGAAAATTCTTCTCCCAATGTGGGCCAGGGAAGCCAAAAGTGTGGATACCTGTGCAAGATATTTCTCATCACCCAGATACTTTTTTCTATGTAGCTCTTAACACAGCCTAATGTGACTCAGTTTACCACCTCACTTTTATCCCCACTACCAAACTTTCCCAAGACCCCTGAAATTTATAGTCCATTATTTGGCCATATCTCTTAAATATTCAACCTTCTCTATGAATATTACTTTCTGACTCCTCCCACCTTGCACCTCTTCACCACACAAGACACTGCTTTTGCAGCGGTCTCAAACAGTAGCTGCTATATTTTACATAGTATAGAGCTTAGAGGTAGATAGATGGCAGGTATCATTCTGTCTCTGAATTGCTGCTTCTAGAATATTATTCCCTCTCCTTTGCCACCTCTACCAATTCCTCTGAAGTAAATGCCATCATCAGATTGTATCACCCACTAAATTCTCTTACTGCTATTATCTATAGATGTCTTTAATGATCCCTTTATTAATGGAACATTTTAACATTTAGCTTATTGGTTTTTTTTCCCACTACGCTGAAATTTTATTACCATAAATGGTCATGTAAAAATCCAAAGGTCATTTTATTCACTTAGTATGTGACAGATGATCACTCCCTCTCCTATGAATCTTGTTCTCTGCTTGGTGCATGGATTCTGCAACTCCCTAGTATTCCTGCCACCTCATGAGAGTGAAGTCTCAGTATCTTTTGATGGATTCTCTTCCTGATCTTCAAGTGTTGTATACCCAGGGAATAGGCTGCGGACTTTTCCACCTACACCGATTTTCTAGATGACATCATCCTGGCCTGTGATTTCTTTCCTATCAGGATTTTCAACCGCCTTGCCAAGAACTACGTTTGCATATCAAAAAAGCATCACAAACATAAAATCTCCAAAAATGAACTCCTGATTCTCACCACCACCATACCTGAGGGAGGCATGTTCAGAACAAAAACCTCAGTTGTTTTTATTTTCTCTAATGCCCCGCATACAATACAACAGCAACTCCTTTTGGCTGTCTTTTGACTTCTTTATCACCATCTCCCCTGGCTACTACCGTGATGCAAGCCACTATCAAATCTTGCCTGAAAAGCAAGGCATTAGGGTATCTTCTGGTCTTTATCTGATAACAGTGTTACTCACCCTCACCCCCAGTGTTGCACAACATCCAGAATAATCCTTTTATATTGCATTATGTTATCCCTCTAGACAAAACCATTCACCATCTTTCTTCCTAAAACTTCTAAAATAAATACCATATTGTAGTCCTGGACTACATTCCCAATCTCATCTCCAACTAGTTTTTTTTTTCTGTCACGCTGACCTCCAAGCTCCTCCTAGCTTCAGGGACTTTATATTAGAACACCCAGCATGCTCCTTACTTAGGAATCATAAATAATTTGTTCCTGTTTTAGTTTAAAAAAATAAAAATACAAAAAGTTGCTTAATATTCACCTCATAATTAATCTACATGATTTTGTGTTAAATAGCTCCTGCTTTCTTTTATATACTATTTCCCCCTAGTTTGTATAAGTAGGATAATAACTTTTTGATTGTTTAACTGATTTTAGAAGTGTTCTATGTCCCATTTCTAGAACAATGCATACTTTAAGTACTCAAAAATACATTTACTGATTAAATGAATTTAGTCAGTCAATAAATAATGGGACTAAAATATTAAATAAGACAAAAATCCATTCCAAAGAATTGTTCCTTACAAATTTTGAGGGTGTGTGTGTGTGTGTGTGTGTGTGTGTGTAATGTGATTGACTTAAATCTGTGGATCACTTTAGTTATAACTTGTGATTCAGACCAGGAATCAGTATTGGGTGCTATGGAGGAGCTCTTTTGCAATCATAGCACACAGCTTTATTTGCATGGTTGATTTTTCTCTTTCTTAGGGTGTTTAAGGTGATAAAACTGTACGTAAGAAGAGCTGTAATCACAGTCCTCCTGGTAATAGAAAAAGAAAGACAATTGTTCATGGGCAAAATTATAGGCCATCAACAGCTGTGTGTCCTCAAGAAAAATTAGGTTTTATATACACATATATATGTATGTTACTATCTATTTCAAAAGTGGATTTATGAAAATACTTTCAGAAAAATAACTAATTGAGAAACTAAACTTCTCTATCTTCTAAACATTTCCTCCAAATGCAAGGCAATATTTACAAATTTATTTCTTAGTAATAGAAATACTGCAACTTTATGATCTGCTAAACAATAAAAATTTTTAAATGTAGTTGACACTAATTAGGAAAAAATTAAAAATTATCCATTTAGTTTTAGAGTATGTTTTTTTATTCTGAGTAGTGAGCAAATTTTTCTGAAATATCAAAACTTTAAAACTTTTAGTCAAGAATCAAAATTAGTAGTATTGTTTTACATTTATAGAGCTAGCATTTTGAATTTTAAAAATTATTAAAGAAAATAATATCAGAATTTATTACATTATTTCTTCCATTAGAAAATGGAAACTTCATACTTGCCACTAGAAACTCCAACATGACAATCTTTGGAGTTACCTGTATAAAACCTATTAGAGGCATACAAATCTATGAAGAAAACGTACATTTTAATATCTTATTCAGTGTAAAATATCATAAATAATTTGTTCCTGTTTTAGTTTAAAAAAATAAAAATACAAAAAGTTGCTTAATATTCACCTCATAATTAATCTACATTTAGTTTGGCTAATTAAACTCACATATCTCCAAATTTCAGATTTTGCTTAGATAGGAATAAGTACTCAGTTAATGAAAACCACATAGCTATTGTTTATCTGCAAAATTTAAGCACTTCGCTTTTACTTTAGTTTTATATCTTAATAAATCTACTCATACCTTAACTCTTAGCACTGAAGCAAACATTCTTGCATCTTCAGACACACCTCCAATGTAGAATTTTTTCTGAAACACTGGGGGATGATCATTTTCATCCTGAATCTCAATATATACTTTTGCTGTATTACCTGGAGGATAAGAAATAATATATACTTTTTATTGGTTGTTAATTCATTTAAAAATGCAGTGGAGTAAACATTTATTGTACTTTATTTTATTCTGACACAATGGAAATCACTTCTTAAATCAAAACAAGTCATTCCTAAAAAACATGCCTAGTATCACAAAATCCACAGCAGACACTGATAATGATGCTTCTGGCATAATAATATTAAGTTGTTGCTATTTCTTTCAATTATAATGTCCTGGTAATTAATTTGATTTGATTTACTAGGCATTACAATATTGTGTTCTGATAATGTTAATGAAACAACTCAACTGTTTATATTTACCAATACTTCACACATTACCAATTATTGATACACAAAAGTGACACAAATTTATAAACACTTTATGAAGTAATGGAAACTGCCATAATCCAATATATATATATATAAAATTTATTCTTAAGTATAAAACTAGCAATGATATTCATTAGCTTAAAACGTATTATAGTATTTTTATTTAAGATTAAAACTAAGCAATGTTGAGTGAGGTGCTTATTTCCACAAAAGGAAAACAAGTTCTATCCTCATTTAGAGGCTGTCTATCATTCACATCAAAAGATACAGCTGGAGAGATGATTACCATATAACTCATAAAGGCTGAGTTTTATAATTTAAACCATATTAAATATATCATAAAGAATATATTTCATTATCTAATGTTAGAATCTCACCCCCTCAATCTTCACACTTTTAAGGAGAAATACAGCACTTGTCACTAGTCCAAGAATGACCCTGTCCAAAGTCTCTGTTGTATGACAATAACTTACAAACAGATAAAATGAGGAGTTAAGTGGTTAATCATTTTGCAAAGAGTAGATTCAAATTACATAACTATTTCAATGCATTATTTAAGTAAACTTCCCTCATTCATCTCAATTAGGATCAAACATATGGGAATTGATCTAGAAGCTATTAATCAGGGACACACTGATTTTGTTGCTTTATCAGATCCCTATATAACTAAATAACACCAATGTACCAGCACAGTGGGTAGGTACATCATGGGGGTACAATATATCTGTGTTGATTGAATAAATGAATGAGTAACCTACATTGTGTTAATAAGAATTTGGAAACAGGCTGCTTTTTGCTTGTTTTGAAAAAAGATCAGAGAGGCAAGAGAGTAAGCCCCAAGGTTTTATCATTATCCTGCTGCTACTCATTTGTTTCCCTCTTATTTTTCACTTTCCCACCATTCCTGAACTGGAAAAGCTAGAATCAACAGGAAAAATGTGCTAGATCTACAGAGACTAATGGTAAATTACATTTCTATATCCTACACTGCCAGAGTTCCAAATTTCACTCTGGTGAGTCACTAAGAATCAGAGTTCATCTAAAATAAAACCCATTTTCATCTTAGTAGCAGAATATTTTAATCTCTGGAATCAAAGGTACTAAAACAGCTCTAAATTTGATATTTTCAAAGAAAAGTAATTCTAAACTATATCACCTTTCCAATAACTTTTTTATGTTCTTAATTAATGATCACATTAATGATCCCTATTTGCAATACTTAAGAAAATAAAGGTTAATTTTCAACTTGCTACAAACAAATAGGCTTATGCTCTGAAACTTGTCTACTTTTCTCCTGGTACTTTAGAAAATGACAGAAAGTTAGGCCTAGGCATAAATGTATTATGCCATTAGGAATAATTTGTGCTTTTGGAAATCTTTTAAAAAGCTATTTTTCCTTAGGCATTAGGAAAATTAATGTAAGAGTCAGTGTTTTAATTTAAAATAACAGTTATATATTAATATATTATATGTATGTATTTTATAAACTCCAGAGACACTACAGTAAAGTAATTATTTAAGGTATCAATTTAGCAGTTTTTAAAAAGGTCTAAAATTAACATCTATAGAAACATCTAAATAAGTAACTACACCATAGTACAGCCCTCATATATCTACTCCTGGTTCCTCACATGGAACTCCTAAAACCCTTTGTAAATCAGGGGTGCCAGGAACACATTTTGTTCTACCATTTAGTTTGTGACCCCAGCTCCTAATACAGAGCTCCTAAGACATTTGTAATTTACTGAGTGATAGAAGCATCTGACACTGAGCTCCTAACCCCCTGGGAATTTCCAGGGTGATAGGAATATCTTTTATTCTAATTAGGTGACTCTTGGTGGGCTTCAGGGTGGGAGGTGTTCGCTAGGGAGAACAAATCATGATTAGAAGCTTGAAATCTCATCATGTCCATACCCCATTTTCTGGAGAGGGAAAATAGTTTGAAATGGAGTTAATAACCTATCATACCTATGTGATGAAGCCTCCATAAGGACTCCTGCAATCTAAAGGTTGGAGAGCTTCCAGATTGGTGAACACATCCACCTACCAGGAAGATGGTACAGCTGAACTCCACAAGGACAGAAACTCCTGAACTGGGACACTTCCCAGTCTTGCCTTAGGTATCTCTTTATTTGGCTGTTCTTCCAGATCCTTTATCATATCCTTTATTAAATAATAAACTGATAAACGTGTTTTCCTGTTTTATGGACTGTTCTAGCAATTGATTGAATCCAGGAAGGAGGGTCATGGGAACCTCTTATTTATAGGCAAGTCAGACAGATGTGGGTATCCCGAGTTCTTACTATTTTTGATTGGCATCTGAAGTAGGAGGCAGTCTTGTGGGACTGACTGAGCCTTTACCTGTGGGGCCCGCACTAATTCCAGTTAGTATCAGAATTGAATTGAATTGAATTGAATTGTAGGATACTCAACTGGTGTTGCAGAGAATTGCTTGGTGAGTGGCAAACCCATACATCTGGTGTCAGAAGTTTGCAAGTATGATAGTAGTGTGAGAGTAAAGGAGAAACATATGGGAAGAGTGTGTATATATTAAGATATTAGCAAACATTTTTTTTATCATTGTAATAAATCGTTTGGAAATAGAAAAAAAAAGACATGTAATCTATAGCATATGACTTAGTAGCTGAATCTATACTCTTTTGGTATCAGTATAGCTTTGAAAATTTTTATGAAAATTATGGGCCATATCTCCATAAAAGGCTGAATAGGAATATGAGTAAAGATTTTTCATTTTGGAATAGTCATGGGCTCCAAGAATCTCATTAAGAACTGCTGCTTTTAGATGTCACTAGTAAAACAAACTAGATTTTCAAGAATATGAGCAAGGTATGTAAGTTACAATTTAGATGTGAAAACAGAAGTTTAATGCATAATATACAAAAACAAAACATTCTAGTTCCTTTCTATGCATTTTCCAAAATGCGATCTCTTTCATCTAATGAGCCTGGGAAGATACCACGTGAACTTTTACATTTTCTGCATCAACAAACCCTGACTAATGCTAGTTAAGAATACTAGCTTATTTTCCCTAAAAAAATAATTTACCTAATTGTTTGCTTGTTTGTCTGGAAGAAGATACTTCCCCAGGCATATATGATATATTTGTGAAAATTTAATCAAGAACAATGACTACAGAAAGAAGTAACCTTGCAAAACACAATCTAATTGCTCTTTATCTGTACATCTTCGCTTCATTCATTAGTCATCTGGTACACAATGTATTTAATAATTAGATATGTGCAGATATTTTAGAAGCAATACATGATGAATTTAACTACAACTACTTTATGCAATGAACATGCTAAATTTAGTACTTAAGAAGTATTCATTAGCTCTTGTCAGAGAGGGGTTCACAGGTGTTGCAATTTTCATTAAATTCAAGCATTATCTTTCCCAAAACTGCTGAGAGAAAAAGAAAATCGAAGGAACATAAATTTGTAAACTTTCAAAATTTCAAATAAATCAGCTATTTAAATTTTTAAGCATCAGTCACAGTAAAAGTGGAAATAACACTTTCATTATGATAGAAAGTGAAATCAAACACTATAACTATAAGTAATATGCCACTCCTCTACACCTGTACCCAGACTGTTCACCTGAACATTTTGGTTAACCACACTTGGGTCCTAGATTGATTTTTGAAAAGATAAAATAGAATTTTTAAAAATTTGTCTCCCAAATGTCCATTCCTCCCTGACTTTGGACACTGAACTCTGTTTCCTTCCTCTTGGGTTACTATACCTCTATACTCCATGTGCTTTCAGTGACTGTCAATCACAGTGTTCTGCACTCCACCCTTGGCCAAGGGAGCATGCATGTCTCAACCCAGGCAAAGCGGATCCTCCCTCTCAGGCAGATGCCCCTTGTGCTGACTGCCAGCTGTTTTAGGTATGTGACTCCAGCTCTCTCCAAAAGAGCAGGGTTCTGACTTTTTAAGATGGCTCAAGCTTATCTATTTTTGTTGTTGTTGTTGTCCTTCCTTAGGTCTTATTCAGCTTCTTGTTTGTGCAAGCAACCAAATATTCTTCTGATGAGTTATTTTTAGTACTCTTCCAACCAAATAGTCATTCCAAGTACAGTTGGGAATGATCAATTTAGTCCCTATCAGCGAATAGAGGTCACACTTCAGACTGCATATTCCCTCCCAAGGTACCAAGATGTTATAAAATGCAAAGTTCTTATTTACTGTTACAAAATTTAATCACATATTATATTTTGTACATTTTCCCCTTTTCATGATACATGATTACATTATTTGATCATTATTTTGGGGGAAAAACGTTGTCTATGTTTTTGTTCATACATTGCCTGATTGTCAAACAAGATCAGAGTAGTCAAATTTAAAAACTCCAAAAGATGGCATGACTGTTTTTCTAACATGTTACAACCTATAACCACTGGTTATGCAAAATACTTAGAGACATGTGGAATCCTATACGCAATAGCTGAGGCACGTTTATTATGTGATTGTTGTATTTTTAAATGTCACTCAAATATATCACAGCTAGTAATAATAATAAAAATAGTAATAATAATTATTACGGCTTTTTAAATTGGGTGTTGTTCTAGTAACTAAGTTAAATACTTTGCAGACATCATTTTGCTTAAAATTCTCAAACACCCTGAGTGGTGTAGCAATATTTACCCTGATTTAATGTTGAAGATTCTAGAGCTTAGGGAGGTTAGTAAAGATCAAAGATGTTTATGGTACCCAGGCTTGCCTGACATCAAAGTCAGGGATCTTAAATAATTTATTAAATTACATTTTTAGTTATCTGTGTTTTCTCTACTATTCTAAGGTAATTCTGAGTTTGAGCTGTGTCATTGAAAAATCATCTGATTTACAAAATTTTTCTTAATGAATATTATTTATAAAATTTCTCTTTACTTCTTGTCCTTTAATCTGATGTATGTAATAGCATTTATGGAATATCATCTAATAGAAATTTTCCCTTAATTAAATTGAGATTCTGGACTGGCTAGAGGATTTAACTGCCTTGTGAATTTTAATGTAACATAAACATGGTAATCTCTATCAAGGAATCTTGATAGAAAGCTTATGCTATAAATAAATAACTGACAATAGACTTTGAAAATTAAAAGTGACAGCATTTAAAATAATCATTAAAAAAAACTGTCTACAATTATTTTCAAGACGTTACATAGGGGACTAATTAGGTGCAAGATACCAAGAGGGAGCAAAACAGGAACAAGATTGATTAATTCCACTTATAAAAAGTTCCTGGGGATAAAAAATGAATTAGCTTTGGAAGAAAAATTGACTACTAGACTTGTGTTTTGA
The DNA here is from genome assembly GCA_004026885.1 of Lyroderma lyra. Classification (NCBI taxonomy): domain Eukaryota; kingdom Metazoa; phylum Chordata; class Mammalia; order Chiroptera; family Megadermatidae; genus Lyroderma; species Lyroderma lyra. The sequence goes on from PVJL010004580.1 coordinate 119,588, forward strand.
ATAATAATTAAAAAGAACAAACTAAGTTTGCTTCTTATTTCTGAAACAAAATTTTCAGTTTGTACTTTTGTATTCATATATTAGACTGAAATACATACCTTATAAGATATAAAAATGAAAAATTAAAGGATATTTAAGAATACACTAAATTGTAAACAATTATGTAGATAAAAACCAGGAAATCATTTACCTACCATAATATCCCTGTTTTCTTTCACATGCAAGTCTTCACTGTTTGTTTGACATTAACTGTAGTTACTGCGATGCAACTAGGTGTGTGAACATATTTTCGTAAGTCATAAAATTTCTTGAACATCAGTAATGTTTGTTTGAAGTGTTCACCATCCTCGATCACTCTTGCAACTCCTCCTCTCTTTTGGCCATTATTACACACAGTTTACTCTCGTTTTCCACGGCCTCTTCAGGGGCCGTTTCTCTCATTTATTTAAATGAAGGGCTTCTCCAAACTCAAATCTTTTACTCTTTTCTCTTGGCAGTCTCTCAGAAAAACAGGGCCAGATGGCCCTGGAGGCTGATTAATTCTACTCTTGACAGATAAATGCGTAAGTAAGGATTGGATCTGGGCTAGCTCAATGGATCTAAACTGCCTCTTTCTGATACAAGCTGTTTAGCTTCATCAGCACCCCTGTTTTAGGATGTTTTCTCGACCAGGAAGCTCCCATTGTTATATGGTCAGAGCAGTTTTCCTTACCTCACTTCCAAATTCCTTTTGAATATGTAGATTAGTACTATTTTAAGTCTGTTGCTCTCAGCTGCTTTTATGGTATGTTCAGGTATGTATTAATACAAATTGGGTTATGGAAATTAGAGAGATGCTTCTATTCTTTGATGCCTTTCTGCTTGATTTCTCCAATTAAACCTCACTTTACATTTATACCATGTTATGCTATTGACCCTTTGCATAACAATCCCTTAGCTTAGGTAATCATTTTATATAATTTCTTAAAATTTTATATATATGCTCAATCTTGAACATACATAAAACAACTTGAACAAATGCTCAGTTCTTTATTTCCAACTCTTTTCTTGATTTAATTTACATTACCCAGGATCAAAAGCATAAAATTATCCTCGTTTTACTTCTTTTTCTTCAACACCAGTCATCAAGTCCTATCAACATTTATTTTATATATGTTCTGTATTTTCCTCATCTCACTGGCTAGGATGGTTAATTTTATGTGTCAACTTGGCTGAACTAAGGGAAGCCTACATAGCTGGTGAAATATTATTTCTAAGTGTGTCTATGAGAGTATTTGACATTTGACTAATTAAACTGAGTAAAGAATGGCACCTTCACCAATGTGGATTGGCATCATCCAATTTGTTGAGGTCCTGAATATTACAAAAAGGTGGTGGAACAACATCTAGGGCCTCCAGTCTATGGACATTCGATCATGGTCATGGGACTTCTTAGTCTCCATAATCACATGAGCCAATCCCTCAAAATAAGTATTTTTATCCACGTCTACGTCTATGTCTGTATGCGTATCTATCTATCATCTATCTATTTATCATCTATCACCATCATTTATCCAACCTAGTAGTTCTGTTTATCTTGAGATTGCTAAGATTCCAATACTAGATCAGGCCTAGACTTTCTTTTAATATTCATTCTATCTCTTTCTAAGTTATCCTTTATACTAAGGTAACTTTTGTCACGTTATTTCATTGCCCCCACAAAAAAGTCTGCAAGTATGTATTCTCTGTTTCATTATTTCAAATAGTTGTGAAAAAGCTGAAACCAAAAACAGAATTTTATGCTTATGTTATCCAAATAGTGGCTTCAGTTTTCCATTTCTAAAAAGGTTGATATTTCTAGAATGTATATGATTTAATAGATTCCAGTTCTTCTGTGTATAGTTTTGTGTATATTTAATAAAGCATAATTTGCTTCTATTGAAATAGGAGTTTTCTAAAAGCCAAAGAAGTAAGAGTTTCTCTTGTTCAGTTCTGGGGCTTTATTTTTAATCAAATGATTGCTGGTCTGAGAATCAGAATATCGGTTTGCAAAATACTTGTGATTCAGTGAATGATCCCTATTTTGAATTCCAATTTAAATTTAGACTAAACCATCTAAGAAAAAATTAAATTATGTACTATATTAGTTAAAAAGAGTTCCTAAGAATGAAAAGTTTGGATAACAACATTATGGTATATCATCTATGTGTTGTGTTGTGTGCTCACCACCCAGAGCCAGAGTCAAATATATAGAAATTCTATATAATACTCTGGATATTATCCCTGGTGCTTACTCTTAGGTATAAGTTAAGAAGAACTATTTTATGAATTCCTTGACTTTTAGATATTTTCATTTTAATTGCATATGAAAGCAATATAAAAAGTTTACCTCATGTAACATGATTTTCCTCTATGTATTACATATGAAGAAATATTATAATCTATAACTAAGAAAGGCTGATCGTAGATCATTATTGTCTGTTCAATAAATCAATTTTGGCATCAATGCAAAAAGATTGCCTCAATGTATTTTGATTCAGAAATGTATTAATAAAACTTTATAACCATTTAAAATTACGTTTTCAAGCAAAGCTATTTTTCACAATTGAATCGTTTTCTTGGATAGATAAATTTTTATTGTATTAAAAATATAATTTTTGGACCAAATTTACATAAGATGCCTAGAATGTTAGGGACAAAAATATAAAGGGCATTATGATATCAGGTTTATAAAGCATTCTCTAAGTTTTAAAGTAATAAAATTTGAATAGTTTCTAAAACTATGGCCATATATTTATAGTAGAAATATAAGGACTTGAACATACTTGGGATTTTAGAATTGAAAAAATACGAGGTGACGTACTGCAATGTTGTTACCCAAGTTATATGAAGAATGTTTTCATAGGTCAGTTAATCATGAGTAAAGTGTCATTAGCATTATTTGCCACAGACCTTCTATTTGGAACCAGAAAATCCAAGAAAATGAAATGTATTACAAGCTGTACCCTAAAGCAAAACTATAAAATGAAATCAATAGCATTTGAGTTGTTTTATCACCTGTTTAAAGTTTATCTTAATTGTCCTGCCATTTATTCCTGATTGAAGGGCTATTTGTGGAATCAAAACACAATGACGTATTTATAGAAAGCTATGGTGGGTTTCTTTCACGTTGAATGACAATTATCATTTGACCATGAAAGAAAAATTGCACTTCAATTGCAGCATTCCATAAATCGAACTGAGCTATGAAGCTTCATATTATTACTTTCGTTCGACACAAACACAAGAATGTGCATGGCTCTGTGGCAGTAACACTGTCATGAGTCTTTGTGGGAGTTCTAAATACAAGTTCCCTGAAGCCCTCTAGGGACTAGTTACACGCAGTCCTGGACCTAGGAGACACTGAGCTGGTCGGTGGAGACAGAGATCATAGACGGGAATCAAAGGAAATTCATAATTTTAAAATAACATATTAGAAACATTAATGCATTCATATTTTTCCTGCACTCATAAAATGAAGACAATTATTTGTTCAAGAATAATGGAAGCCAAAGAGCAAGCAAACATAAAATCAGAAAATCACAGAAGCAAAAAGAAAACATTGTGGATACCCGATGGAATGGGACGTGCAGAAGAGGAATACAAACTGAGAACCTGGAGCAGGAGGCCTGAGACAGCATTTACCCGCAGCTGTGCTGTGGGGAGAGAAACACCCCAAAGCTTTTCAGAAGCCCTGTGATATCAAGCCCTGGGACGGAGCTCCTGAGCACATTCCCCTGATTAAAGCAGTTTACTGGCTCCATCTGCCGTAACGACTACCTAAATTGTAGCTATGAAAAGGCAGCGATCTCTTAGGGTTATAGGAAGTATAGGGGATACACGTGCAGTGTCCGGAAATAACCCAGCTGTCAATGCCTCTATTTTTTACATCACAGGGCTGGATATTTTCTGGACAGCCCTGGCATAGATGGCATAGTTGCATACTGATGGTGGGCAGGAAGGTAGATGTGAGCTGGAGGGGAGGGGTTGTCCCAGTCCGTGATCAGCTGCCCCTAGGAATGTGGGAAGGGGAGCTTGCCTACAAGGAGGATCATTAACAGGTGCCCTGAACCTAGGAGGAAGCCCCGGCCCAGTATCAGCTTTTCTCAAATTGAAAGGGGAAAATGTCACATCTATTCAACCACAGGCCCTGCTTCCCAAAATCATTATTTTTTCAGAAGGATCACCCAGAAAAGAAAGGGGGAGGAGCTTCCACCCAGAGATAAAAAAATTCCCAAACCATGGAAGGGGGGCTGCTTCCCGCTACTGGGTCAGCCTGGTCCGCCTCTCAGAGTGTACTTTTTAACTTTTAACTTTTTTATAATAAACTTTAACTTTTCTATATTTTCACAAACTGTTCTTGACTGAATTCTTTCCTTTGAGAGACAAAGAACGGAGGGAAAATCATTTCATGGTAGCAATACTGTTAGCCTGATAACTCAAATCCCTTCATGATCTGGCTTTGATTTTCCAAACTTACTCATCTACCAGATAAATCTTTATTTAGTACATTTATGTGCTATGTGTTTTATGATATTGGACTATGTCAATAAACATAGAACAAAAATCCTGCCTCCATGTAGCCTGAATTTATTACAAACGTTCAACTATGCTTAATAGAGAAATATAAAATATAATCATAAAAGTCTATTTTCTTTCTTTTCTACTATCCCTTTTTTGCTGCTTATTGAAGATAGTCTTTTTTTCTGTTATTGAATATATGTTTAAGAAATCTCATTTAATAATATGATCCTAGTTAATAGAAAGTATTATGATTATGGTAAGTTTCAAAAATAAAAGATTCTCTAGTTCATTGTACAGGGTCCAGCACAAATAACACTTCTTTTTCATGAGCTAGTAATCTATACCAAATCTTTTATTACAAAATCATAACCATGTAATTCTGTAACATAACAATATCATATTCAAGTGTGCTTTAGGTGACATTTTAGGTGAAATGTTCAAATTGCTGTCCATTTTGGGAGAGATATTCACATACAGGTTACTTCTGCCAGACCCTGCGATAACCAATACTTAAAATTTTATTTAATAGTAAGTATTTTCTCCATTCCCAGCTAAGATATGCTCCTGCAAAGTCTTGTGCATTTGGCAAAGAGGTTGTAAAAGACTTCCTTTTGCTTCATTAATCACTTCCTCGCCAGTTTACTAGAAACTGCTTTTTAACACTACCCTCATCTGCTGGTGGAGATTGAGGAGGAACGATTAGTAAGGAAGGTGGGAAAGTTTCAACTTGAATATTTTCATTGTGAGACTGCTGAACGTACTTGGGTCAGACCTGTGTTTAAAAGGGACATTATCAATAGAACACTTTCAGCACTGGAGTGCTCTCTCTCAGCAACTTGATTTTGGCAGCACATTTCACGTAATTCTATTTTGTCACTTCAGGAGAAATTCAGGAGTCCCTATCCAGGTTTTGCTTTTTGCATTCTCATCGCCTCTCCAGGTGACTAAACAAAACATTGTGGACCTTGGGTAGCATTCCCAGGTTCTTTCCCTGCATAATTCTATGAGTACAGGCTTATCTTAATGTAGTTGTAATTCCCAGCTATCGCAGTAGCTTTTAAACGCTGTAGTTTATACTCTAGATTGTCTAACAGGTTTCACACGCGAATTTACTGTGCCCGCTGAAACAGGAATATGGTGGTCTTACTCCATTTCCCAACATTAAACCTGAGAACAAAGAATATGTATTCCCATTACATATTACATGGGGGGTGGGGATGGGGGTGGGGGAGAATATCTTGAAAAAGAGACTGCAAATAAAACTTTACAAGTTTTTTTCCCCCAAAGGAGTATTTCACACAAAACCATTTCTAAACCCATTCACTTGACCTTTTTTATTCTTTTTGGGAGTAAGGGTTTTTAGAGTCTTTATTTGTTGAGTTGTTTGTTCTTATTTTAAATATGTTTGATAATCTGTATCTATTTCTTGCACATTTCTTTGTAGTTTTAGGCCTAATGTATTCTTGGTACTTTTGTTAAAACTTCCAATTTAATAGTTATTTTTTTTTATCATTTCTAATATATGCTTCTTGTGTTTGGAACTGTTCTTTTATACATGTTGTACTCATTCTTTAGGATACAGCTCAAAGGTCAACCCATTCGAAAGTCTTCTCTAATCACTCAGTTGTTTACTTTTCTGCACTGTGTTGCATTCTGTACCACCAGCTATTTCTCACATACACACACACAGAGACACACACACGTAAAACTTTTTTTTTAATTCATTTTTTTTTTTTTTTTTGCTTTTTGGTATGTGGGTAGCTCCCTGACTGGGAATCAAACCCAGGCCGCAGCACTGACAGCGCCAACGCTGAAGCCTTAAGCCACTACACCATCAGGGAACTCCTTAAATTCATTTTTATTGTTAGACTTTTTAGGGTGACATCTGTTAGCAAGAATTAAGTAGGTTTTAGGCATACAATTCTACAGTGCATTGTCAACTTGTATAATAAGTTCACCACCTAATGTGAGTTCTCCTTCCATCACCTTATATTTAGCTTCCCCTCCCTCCTCTCCTACCCCCTCCCCCTTCTCCCCTCCCTAACCCATTTGTCTCCAAATAAACATTAAACTATTGATTATGTCCATGGGTTATTTGTTTGTTTGTTCATTTCTTTTTTCTTTGTTGTTTACAGTTTTATATTCCGCATATGAGTGAAGTCATACAGTTCTTTGTTTTTTCTGTCTGGCTTATTTCACTCTAAGCATGATGATCTCCATGTCCATCCAAATGGCAATATTTCATCTTTTCTTACAGCTGAGTAATATTCCATTGTGTATATGTACCACAGCTTCTTTATCCAGTCATCTGTCGCAGGGCACTTTGGTTGTTTCCATGTTTTGGCCACTGTGAACAGCGCTGCGATGAACATTGGGGTACATAAGTCTTTGCGGACAAAGGTTTTCAAGTCTTTTGGGTAGATCCC
>PVJL010004581.1:0-60044 GCA_004026885.1 Lyroderma lyra
ACACACACACACACACACACAGCCAAATACTGTATGATGTCACTTATTTGGGTAATCCAAAAAAGCTGAACTCATAGAAACAGAATAGAACCATGGTTGCCAGGGGCTGGTAGAGGGAAAGAAGGGATATTGGTCAAAATTACAAACTTCAAGTTATAAGAAGGATACATTCTGGAGACCTAATGTACAGCATGGTGAGTATAATAAAAATTCTGTTCTGTATAAAAGTAGATGTTAAATGGTCTCACAATAACAACAAAATGGTAATTATGCGATGTGAAAGATGCATTAGTTAACCTATTATGATAAACATTTCACAATATATACGTGTATCAAATCATCACATTGTACACCTTAAACTTACACAATGTTATGTCAATTGTGTCTCAGGTAAGCTGGGGGAAAGAATAATTAAGGTGCAGGTTCCTTGGATTACAAAGTTTGAGTTTTATGATTTTGTTTATTTCTTGTTCAGAGCTCAGTGCTTGGTAAATCTTGGGTATAGTAGATGAAGAAATAAAACTCGATGTGATCTTAAGTAGTCGGTGAAAAAGAAAAGAATTTCTGAATTGAAAGCACTATTACCTAGGGACATTCAAATCCCAATACTCATGCCTGATTCAAACTAATGTAAACTGCTGGGAAGACTTTTCACCAAATCATGCTTTAAAATATTTATACTTTGTCAGCTTTTGATAATATGGTATAAATGAAAGAGAATATTTTGAAATAACCTGATCATTTAGGACAAGTATCCTAATTACATAAACACGGATTGCTTTTATTTTCCCACCTCACACGGGAGTCCTGAGCCAGCTTTTTATATACCAGTTTGCTCACAGGTTGGTGAGCCAAGTGCATAAAGCAAAAGCAGTGATCCAGGCACATTTGCACCTGGATTCTCGACAGCATTCTAGGAAAGGGTTGGCCTGCAGTTTCAGAGATAAATTTATTTGTGTAGTACAGACGGTTGCCTCAAGAACCATTTGTAACACAGATTGCTATTATAGTGTGTTGTTCTCACTAAGTTAGTGAGAACCAGATCGGGTTGGCTCCAGTTACAAGTAGATAAAACAGTTACACATAGATAAAAAGTTAGTCCTCTTCAGTCTTTCAATTATATATACATATTAACATATAATTAATACCATATGTATCTTAAAAATATATGAACTCAATTTAGGAGGTAAAATTAGAAATTGTGAATGATTGTAGCCAAAATATCTGCTTCTTTCTCTTGAGGGAGGACTTCCTCTAGCATGTTTAGGGGTTGGTGTTACGTTGTTTCCTGAGTCAATCCCTGTAATAGCTGCTAGTTAACCACTTCTCCTGTTTTCTGCTTATTTCACATTGATCATGACACATAATTCCCTCTCTTGATATAACACTGCTCTAATCAAGAGGGCCTCTGTGGATATGTGCTGAGGTAGCTTTGCTCTGATGAAGGAGCCTGTGGAAAGTCCTTAGAGGAAGTTTCTCTTGAGTCAAGTCTTGGAGGATGAGAAAGAATAAGCCAGACAAAATGAAAATGCATTCTAGGGAGGGGACAGCATGATGTACTGACTAGATCAGGCAAAAGGGTGAATTTGGAGCTGAGAGGCAGTAAATTGACAACTGGCGTAGTGTACTTGTAGACATGCAAGTCTTTTGGCTTAGCTTGAGTTAAGAGATAAACCTGAAGTAGCAAGACCATGAAGGGACTAGATATGTAATGAGTATGATTTTATAGATGGAGGCACTGTTAGCAGATTTTAGTGTGGTTGACAACTGTTTCCCTGTATTTCATATTTTGATTATCTTTCTGCCTCATTTGAACCCACCTCAAACTTCCCGGCACAGGGGAGCTGGCAGTGTAGTTCTGTGTCACCTATTCAGTAGTTGCTCTTGAGAGCTCTTGAGAGCCCTGTATACTTCTCTGACATTCTCCTAGGTTCAGTTCCAACAACTGCTTGATCTGTTCACTATTTCTAGAATTAATAAGAGTGAGACTTTAGATAATTCTTCTCTTCTCTAACAAAGAATTCTATGACAGAGCATATCATGAGCTACTAGCCTGACCTTGCCTTTGCTGCCCTTGAATGAGATCCCAGCCTTGGTGGTGGTAGGAAGGATAGTTAGGGTAAAGGTGCAGAAATCACATAGTACAGAACGTGGCTGCCAAAGGCTGTGACCTCAGCAGACATTGTAGGAGGGTCTTTCACCTCTGACTGGGCCATGGATATGGCAGGCACTGTGTGTTTATCATCTTACTCAAAGTTTTTTATGCTTTTATCTTTTTGTTTCAGGTAGAAGAGCGTGTTTCAACATTTCTTGTAAGTAGATCTTGTGGTGCCAAATTCCCTCAGCTTTTGTATGTCTGAGAAAACATTTATTTCTACTTCATATCTAAAAAATAACTTTGCTGAATATATTATTCTTAGCTGGTGATTTCTTCCTTTCAATATTTTTAATATTCATTCCACTCTCTCATAGTTTGCAGGGTTTCTGCTGAAAAAAAATCTAATGATAATCTAATGGGGGTTTTCTTTATGGATTACAGTCTTTTTTCCCAGGCTGTCTTGAGAATTCTTTCTTTGTCATCAACTTTTGAGATTTATAATATAATGTGTCTTGGAGAAGGTCTTTTACATTGAGGTAATTAGGTGTTCTTTTAGCTTCTTGAATTTGAGGGTCTAGCACTTTCCATAGGTTTGGGAGGTTCTGATTGATTATTTGTTTAAACAGACTGTTTCTCTTCTCCTTCTGGTACACCCATTGTTCTTGTATTGCTCTTTCTAATGAAATTAGATCATTCTTATAGTTCTTTAATTTATTTTAACTCTCAATTCTTTCTTTCCTTCCAACTGAGTTATTTCTACATTTCTATCTTCAAGCTTACTAATTATCTCATCCATCTGGTCTGCTCTGTTTCCCATGGTCTCTAATTCATTCTTCATCTCATTTATTGAGTTCTTCACCTCCAGAGTTTCTGTTTGGTTTGTTGATTTTATTCCTGAGCTCATTGAACTGCTTTTCTGTGTTTTCCTGTGTTTTGTTGACTTTTTTCAAAACTTCAAAGTTGAAATCTCTGTCATTTAAAGCACAATCTTCCATATTTTTGAGTCTGGTTTCTGTAGACTTCATATTCTTTCTGAGCTACCTTGTTACCTTGGTTATTCATTGCACTTGATGGACTGTTTTTCTGATTGGGCATTGGGGATATTGAAATCTTTTTTAGCTCCTATTTTGCTTTTAACAATTTAGCAGGTTGATAAGTAGAGGCTTTTGTTTTCCAGTAGATGGTGCTATCGTGCAAGATTTTGCTTTCTTTTACCTATAAGGCTGGTAGTTCTAGGATCTCTGTGATGCAATGTCCCCTCCATCAAAATGTCCCATATTCCCTGAAGAGTTTGGTGTCCCCTCAGTGACCAGGTCGCCTTGGTCTCCGGATATCACCCTTTTGGTGGGATGTGGTGAGTGATGGGGCTCCGGACCTGGGAGTTCCTGGCACTGCCTTTTTTAACCAGAGGTGACCAGATACACTGTACTGTCCAAGGTGTGTCTGCTACATCTACTGGGTGGGGAAAGGGTGAGTGGGAGGAGGCAGGTTGGTAACTCTGTGGTTTTTGCCTTCTTGCTAGTATAGTGGCTGCTAGTTCTCTGCTGCCACACTGTGTGCTGAGTCTCTGCCCAGGTTTAGCCACAGTTGGCAGTGGTTGCTCAGGCAAGAATTTTGCTTCTGACCCTCCCATCGTCCAGGCTGTCAAGTGTAGGCTGCAGCCTGACCTCAACTGCCACCTTGTTAGCTGGAACCAAGTGAGTGCCAGGAGGGTAAAGGCAGGCAGGTTCACATGTCTGTGGCTTTGTCTTCTCCCTAGTAATGGTGGCTACCAGTCCACAGCTGTTATTCTTCTGTTCTCGTCACCAGGTTTAGCTGCAGTAGGCACCAGTCACTCAGGCCAGAATGTTGCTTCTGCCCTTCAGCCTCCAGCTTGAGGTGTGAGGATGGCAACCCGACTCCTTCCCTGGTATGATGTCAGATGGGGCCTTAGCAGGTGCTGGACTTGGTCTATAACCCATATCTCTGTCCTTCCTGCCGGCGCCTCTGCCCTGCTCATTCCAGTGCACTCACATTCAGATATTGCCACGTATGAATTTATCAGACACGTTTGTGCATTGAGTAGGAAATCCGTTGTTGAATTAGAGTTGTCCAACTTTTATTTTAAGGAGAGAAATCAAGGAGTCGTTTCACTCCTTCATGATGCTGATGTCACTCCTGGAGAACTTTTTGAAATAGAAACTATTCTGGAGCTCATTTTATAAGGATAGAATAGTTTTGGTGTGAAATTCCAATGAGGACAACATAAGAAAGAAAAACGATAGGTCAATATAAACTAATAATTAGCAATCCCAACAATGTTCAAAATGGTTAATATTTCACCAGCAAGTTGTATTTAAATTTTATTCAGTTACAGTTAATATTCAAATTATTTGATATTAGCTTTAAGTATACAGGATAATGGTTAGACATTTATATGATTGATGTAGTGATCCCCCCAGTTAGTCTAGTACACCCCTGGCACTATATGTGGTTGCTGCAACATCATTGACTATATTCTCTACACCATACTTTACATCCCTATGACTATTCTGTAACTACCTATTTGTATTTCTTAATCCCTTCACCTTTTTACCCAGCACCCCAACCCCATTCTTTCTGGCAACCATCAATCTGTTTTCTGTATCTAAGAGTCTGTTTCTGTTTAGTTTGTTTGTTTATTTTGTTCTTTAGATTCCACATATAAATGAGATAATATGACATTTACCTTTCTCCGTCTGACTTGTTTCACTTAGCAAAATACCTTCTAAGTCCACTCTTGTTGTCACGAATGGTAAGTTTTCATTCTTTTTATGGTCAAGTAATATTCCATTTTTTATATATATGCCACAATTTCTTTATCCAAGCATCTATTGATGGGCACTTGGGTTAATTCCATATCTTGGATATTGTAAAGAGTGCTGCAGTGAACACAGGGGTGCGTATATCTTTTGAAATTAGTGTTTTGGATAAATATCCAGGAGTGGAATGCTGGGTCATAACATAGTTTTATATTTAATTTTTTGAGTAACTCCAAACTGTTTTTCATAGTGGTTGCACCAATTTGCAATCTCACCAACAGTGTATGAAGGTTCCCGTTGCTTTACATCCTCACCAAGACTTGTTGTTTGTTGACTTATTGATGATGGCCATTCTGACAGATATGAGATGATATCTCTATGTGGTTTTTATTTGCATTTCTCTGATGATTAGTGATGTTGAGCATCTTCTCATGTCTATTAGCTACTTGTTTGACCTCTCTAGATAAATGTCTATTCCGGTTCTCTGCCCATATTTTAATTGGGTTGTTTGTTTGTTTTCTTATTGATGAGTTGCATGAGTTTGTTTGTTTTTTTAATAAATTTTGGATATTAACCCCTTATCAGATGTATCATTGGCAAATATCTCCTCCCATTAAGTAATTGGTATTTTTGTTTGTTGATGGTTTCCTTTGCTGTGCAAAACTTATTAGTTTGATGTAGTCCTACTTGTTTACTTTTTCTTTTGTTTCCCTTTCCTGAGCATATATATCAGAAAAGATATCACTAAGAACAGTGTCAGAGACTTTACTGCCAATGTTTGCTTCTAGGAGTTTCATGGTTTCAGGTATTACACTTAAGTTCTTGATCCATTTTGAGTTTATTCTTGTATATGGTGTAAGAAGGTGGTTCAGTTTAATTTTCTGCATGTATCTGTCTCATTTTATCAATACTATTTATTAAAAAGACTGTCTTGACCCCACTATATGTCCTTGCCTCCTTCGTAATACATTAAGTGGACATATAGGTGTGGGTTTATTTTTGGACTCTTCATTCTATTCCATTGACTATATGTCTGTTTTGAGGCCAGTGCCATGGTGTTTTTTTTTGTTGTTTGTTTTTTTTTTTTTTTTTTGCTTTTTGGTATGTGGGTAGCTCCCTGGCTGGGGATCGAACCCAGGCCGCAGTGCTGACAGCACCAGCGCCGAAGCCTTAAGCCACTACACCACCAGGGAACTCCCATGATGTTTTGATTACTATAGACTTGTCATGTAGTTTGATAACAGGTAGCGTGATACCTTTAATTTTGTTCTTCTTTCTCAAGATTGCTATGGTTATTCAGGGTTTTTATAGTGGTGCCATATAAATTTTAGGATTATTTGTTTTACTTCTGTTTTAAAAAATGCTATTGGTGTTTTGATAGAGATTGCATTGAATTTATAGATTGCTTTGGGTATTATGGACATTTTAACAATGTTAATTGTTTTCTGTCCATGAGAATGATGTATGCTTCACTTTATTTGTATCTGCTTCAGTTTCTTTCTTCAGTGTCTTTTAGTTTTCCAAGTACAGGTCTTTTACTCCTTAAGTTAAATTTATTGCTAGGTATTTTTTTAAATGCAATTGTAAATGAGATTGTTTTTTCTTTAATATCTCTAATAGTTCATTATTGGTATATAAGAATGTAACCAATTTTTTAATATTTATTTTGTATCCTGCTACTGTACTGAATTCATTTATGAGTTCTAATAATTTTTTTGGTGGAATCTCTAGCGTGTTCTATATATAGTATCATGTCATCTGAAAATAATGAGTCTTACTTCTTCCTTTCCAATTGGGATGACTTTTATTTCTTTTCCTTGTCTGATTGCTGTGGCTAAAATTTCCATTACTATCTTGAATAAAAGATGTGAAAGTGGGCATCCTTGTCTTGTTCCTGATATTAAGAAGAATGCCTGTAGCTTTTCTCTGTTGAGTATGAGGTTGGTCAAAAATGGCTTTTATTATTATTTTGACATATATTTCCTCTATTTCCACTTTTCTGAGACTTTTTATTGATGTCATAAATGGATACCTGTATTTTATTAAATGCTTTTTCTACTTTTATTGATATGATCATATCATTTTTATCTCTTATTTCATTTATGTGATGTATCATATTAATTGGTTTGCAGATATTAAAACAACCTTATGTCCCAAGAATAAATGCTACTTGATTATGGTGTATGATTTTTTTAATGTATTGCTGAGTGTGGTTTGCTAACATATTGGGAAGGAGTTTTGCATTTATGTTTACCAGGGATATTGGCCTATAATTTCCTTTTTTTGTAATATCTTTGTCTGATTTTGAAATCAACATAATGGGTGTGCTGCTTGTGGGGCTAATTGGGTGGTGCTCTACTGTAGTCTGAAGCTGACCCCCCAGTATGTTTGTTCTGGCGTTCTTGAGAGGAGCCATGGTACAGGCCCATGTCAATGAGTACCTGTGATTGGCCACAGACTGGTAGTAGCTACAAAGCAATCTTCAGTTGTTCGCTGCCTATGCTGGACCTGAAGGTACATGGGAGAAGCCATGCTGCAAACTGACAATGTCTGCCACCAGTACTGGGCCTGGGTAGCTCCACAAAAAATCCAGGACACCCTGTGACCTGATGACACCTGCCAGGTCCCATAAAGATCAGCCACTAATAAAGCCTCATTTGGTATGTGAGGAGTTGGGTAAAGCAGGGTTGCTGGGAGTCACCAAGATAAAATGAGTGGTGTTCACCAGGTTAGTGTAAATTCTGATTTAGTGTCAGTGCTGAGCCTGGAGCTACTCAGTGAAAGTCTCAGAACACAGGTAGGCCAGCAGCCACCTGCCTGGGGCCTGTGGACCCTGAGAATTGTCCAAAAAGAATTCCATGTGTGCTGCATTTGCTACTCCCAAAGAAAGTGCCTCAGGGGTTGAGTAAGTTAGGTGAGGTGGGGTCACAGGGAATCACCAGGGTAGAATGAGCAGGTAGAATGAGAGGAGTTCACCAGGCCAGTACAGGTTCACATTTGTCTGTGTGAAGGAGGGCTCAACACAGGAAAGATGGTGTCCACCTGCTAGCTGCTTAGGAGAGGATCTCTATACCAGGAAAATGGTGACTCTCCCTCTGACACCTCCTGAGTCAGGCTGAGTGCCTGCAAGCAATTAAGTTTTTGTGCAAGCCCTTTAAGAAAATGTCTGTGTTTCCTGCAGCCTCTGTCCCACCCAAACAGGTGCAATCCTCCAGATGTTGTGGTGGCTTCTCTTTCTAGTACTAATACTTAGGGCTGAGAAGCTGAGTGTGGGACTGGGGTCCCTTGCTCCTCCAGGAGGGACCTCTGTGGCCCAGATATCCTTCCTGATTCTCAACCACCACACCCAAGTGTGGGGCCAACCGTTCTGTGTCTCCTACCAGTTTCTATGTGGCTTATTCTTTATATCCTTAGTTATAAAACTTCTATTCAGCTAGACTTCAGATGGTTCTCCAGGTTGATTGTTCTATAATTTAGTTGTAATTTTAATGTGTTCATGTGAAGGGGCAAGCACAGCATTTATCTACTTTGTCATCTTGGATCCTTGTTTCTCAAGTTGTATTTATCGCAGGAATGCAAGATTGGCATAATATTAGAAAAGCAACTAAGCAATTCACCACATTAACAAATTAAAGAAGAAAAGTCATATAATCAATTCTATAGAAAATCACTTGAAAACATTTAGCATCCAGTCATAATAAAAATTATTAACAAAGTAGAAATATAAGGGAACTCCCATAAACTGATAAAGGGCATTCAACTACAATTTGAAAGCAGAAATCATGCATAATGAAGACACACTGAAAGTTTTCATTTGTGATCAAAACAAGACAAAAGCACCTGTCATCACTCCTATATCAGAATGTCCCTGATATTTTACCCAATACAGTAAAACAAGAAAAATAAATAAAAGGTATAAGGATTGAAATGGAAAAAACAAATTATTTTCAGATTGTATAATTGTAGATATAGAAAACCTAAAGACTCTACAGGTAAATTATTAGAATTATTTAGAGAGCTTATCAAATTTACTAGATAGAAGCTCAATATAGTTGACCCTTTAACAAATGTGCAGGTTTGTACTTAGCAGTCTACATATACGCAGATTTTAAAAAATAAATACAGTCAGCCCTTCATATCTTCAAATTTACATCCACAGATTCAACTAACTATGGATCAAAAAATAGTACTTTTGCCTTCCCATGGTTTTCCAACCCTGGGTTCACAACCACAGGTAGAAAATACTGTTTCTGGTCTATGGTTGGTTGAATCCACAGATGTGAAGGGACCACTGTAGTTAAGTTTTGGGAGAGTCAAAAGTTATATGCAGATGTTTCACTGCTTGAATGTCGGCACCCCAACCCCTGTGTTGTTCAAGGGTCAACTATACATAAAAGGCAATTGTATTTCAACACATCGGCAGTTATGGAATGTATTAAAAACAATAGCATTTGCATTAATAACAACAACAGTAATACTGAGGAAATTTTAAAAAGATATATGAAACCTCAGGAAGAAAAAATGGCAAATATTTGGAAATACATTAAAAAATCTAAATAAATAAAGAACACTGTGTTCGTGGATACAAAATAACAATGTTTATAAAGATGTCAGTTCTCAGATAGATCTTTAGGTTCAGTGCAATTCCAATCAAAACTCCAAGATGATTTTTTGCATTGTTTTGTTTTAAAAAAATGTATAAATTTTGTTTATATGAATTTCTATGGGAGAGCAAATCATGTATGCTGAAATTTATATGGAAGAGCAAATCCTTAACAATAGCCAAGACACTCTTGCTATAAAGAACAAAATAGAAGTATGTGTCATGCTAGGTATGAAGATTTATTATAAACGAATGTAATTAAGACAATGTGGTTTTAGGGTAGGAATAAATAAATAGGCCAATGAATAAAATGGAGCAGGCATTGCAAAACAATGGAGAAGGGGTAATTCTATAAATGGTGCTTGGGCTACCTGTTACCAAATGGAAAGAAAAAGTGAAATGTATCCCAACTTCACATAAAAATCAATTCTAGTGATTAAATAATTAAATATAAAACTTTAAACTTTAAAACTTATAGGAGAAAGGGTTTATGAACTTCAGGCAAGAGAAGTTTTCATAAAACATTCACACAGATAAGAATGTGTATTTTTTACAAGAAAATATAGACAGAGTAAAGAGTTCATAAATTAGAAGATATTTTCAACATCTATAATCATAAAGATTAGAGACCAAAATATAAAAGTCTTCTAGGAATCAATAAGAATGACGATTTATTAGAAAAATGAGCAAAAAAACATAAAAAACACAGAAGAAGAAACAAAAATGACTCATAAAGCCATGTAAAGATACTTAACTTTAAAGATAATCAAGAAAATTTAAATAAAAAATATGAGATACTGTTTCACACCCAACAGATTGGCAAAAGTGAAAAAAGAACTTTACAAAACCAGTGGGCAAGGAGGTAGAGTATGACAGGTCTTACGCATTGTTGTCAAGAGAACAAATGATGCGATCACTTCGGAAAACTTGACGTTACTTTGTAAAGGTGAACGTCTGCCATGAGCTGGCACATCTACTCCAGGAACAAATATGTGCATGGCAGCACTGTTTGTAATGATCATCATCATCATAATAACAATAATAAACCTGGATACAATTCAAATGTCCTTCTATCCAGAAGTAAAAATGAATGAACTAGACCTATCATCAGCATGGACGAATCTGAAAATGATGTGTTGAGTGATAAAAGCAAGTCAGGAAATGCATAAACTATGATCCATTGTATATGCAAAGTTTGAACAAAAGAAAAAGGAAGTAATATATTATTTGGAGATACATGTATAGGTGGTAAAATTATAAGGAAAAACAAGTGGATATTAATAAGGTAAGATTATGTGCATAGATTTGATTGGGGAGGTTCAGCCAAAGAGGTTTCAAGGTACTAGTAATATTCTGTTTTGTGACCTATGTAATTGGTCCATGAATGTTCACTTTATTATAATTATTTGTTTATCTTTATACACTCTCACATGTTTCACATTAAAAATTTTAATTAAACATATAATTTCTCAAAGTATTTGAACATTTTCTTTGATTATTTACAAACATGCTTCTTAAAGTTTTCAATAAATTAGAAATTACAAGGAAAAATAACATTAACACTAGAAAACCTTATTAATTTGCTGGTATTTACCAAATGAACATAGAATTCCTGGGCAAGTTTCTAAAATTTTCAAAAATAATGATGTTTATTCAATGCTCTTAATAAGATATTCTTTTTAAATAAGATATTCTTACATAATAATTATTTAAAGCCTGATTCTTTTAAAATTTATGTAAATTTTAACAAGCTTATGCAACCTGCGGCCTGCATGTGGCCCAGGATGGCTTGAATGCAGCCCAACACAAACAATTTGTAAACTTTCTTAAAACATGAAATTTTTTTGCCATTTTTGTTGAGCTCATCAGCTATCGTTAGTGTTAGTGTATTTTATGTGTGGCCCAAGATAATTCTTCTTCCAGTGTGGCCCAGGAAATCCAAAAGATTGGACACCTTGCTTTATAATGTACATACTATATTAGTTAAACTAGTTGGATATCTAATTTGTACGTAAACACAAATATTAAACTGAGAAACCATGCTCAAAGAATTTCTTACTGGCTGGGCAGCCAAAACATGGGAGACCACTGCTCAGGAAGCTGTCAGGCAGCACTTCTCTAACTGAGGGTACCTGAGAGCCACCTGAGTGTTTAAAATGCTGTCCCCTGGGCACAACCACCAGGATTCTAATTCATTTGGTTTGGAGAAGGCCCTGAAACATGCATTTTTGATACTGATATCAGGCTATACTGATCCAGATATTTTACCTGCTATAATTTTGCTCTAAATTTAAACTACAATTAAGCCACATCTTTAGAGAGCTGCGTCTCCAGACTATGCAGAACTGCTTTTACTGAATTGAACTTGGGCATGATGCTATTGAGCTCCACTGAGAGGTTCTGTAAGAAAGACATGGCCCTTTTAAATTCATGCCAGCAATTAGAATGAAGATGTAAGAGATGATGTGATATACGTAGCAGGCAGATCACACAGAGCCTAGTACAGAGGGTGTTCTCAATAAATGGTGGCTTCTTATTGTTGTGATGCTATTTTATTGATTAACTCTCCTTATGAGAGCACTTGGGAGTGTGTTCTTTCTGTTCTTAGTGTAGGGGATAATTGTGCTGTTTTTATAATACAGCAATTTGATGGTCTGGTTCTTAGTTCAAATTATTTTCACACTTGTTTCAAATGGTTGTCATAGCTGACAAAAGTACTTCCCACGGATACGTAGATCCCAACAGAAGAAGTGAATCATTGATTGGATTTACTATTTCTCTACCTCATTTACCAGTTATCCTTAAGTAGTTTGTTTTTTACTGTATAGACCCTGACTTGAGTACCTTTGCACTGTTTGCTGCAGACCTTGGAACCAAATTAGTGGCTCTTCCTTAGCATCTATGTAGACTTTCATGACATGCAAAGAAGTGTCTAATTTTTCATACAATTTCATATTCTTACTTTTTTTTTTTTGGCTTACTTCTAAATAATGCTATTTTTTGGTTGTTTCAACATTCTTGGAACACGGTGAGAGGAAGGAAAGGAAGAGAATATAAGTGAGTAAGAAAGTGGATAAAAGGAGATAGTAGTGAGTAGATAGAAGGAACCAAAGTGTCTTCTTCAGCTCAAGTTCATCCAGAATCAGGGTTCAAGTATCCAATTCATATTTTTGTCTTTCATGGATATTTTCTTTCTCTTTCATGGATATTTATCCATTAATTCTATATTCATAGGGTAAATACTAACAAATTAACAGCTATTTTATAGAGAATTACCTGTTATTTTTGCTTATAAAGCAGTCTCCATTGCATCATAAAAGGTTTGAGATACATTTTTTTTAATTAATTGGAAAAATTTTCCAAGTGTTCAATTTGGGGAATAATGGAGAAGCAATCCTTCTTCATTTTCTCTTGAATTCTTTATGTGAACTTAGAGAATTTATTTTAATCCTTAACTTTTCGTTGGTTGAATTTTCATAGACCAAAGTAGTTGTTACCAGTCCAACTGGTCTTAATAGAACTTAACGAGGATCACTATTTTGAAAAGAAATTTATATTTTTAAATACTAGTTAAGAACAAATTTAAATCTTATATTTCTATCTGCTGATAATATTTAGCAAAAATACCAAGTGCAATAATAATGAGTCTGAAATACATGTGTTTATAAAATTTTTAATAAATGAAAGCTGTATTTTTCATTAATACTCATGGTTTTAATAGCTTTTAATTTCTCATTCATGGAAAACCTGTGTGCTTAATAATTTTCTGTTTTAAAGAGCATTTCGGCATTCAGAAACACCAGCAAGGGTTTTTGGTGAATGTTCCCATAAGAGATAGCTATATGACACTTTCACATTAAGTGGACTAGATTTTTAATATGTTAATATCTTTGTTGATTTGGTCCATCTTCAGGTTACAGTGAAAATTAATGGGAAAACAAAATAAAAGCACTCATACACTTTACAGGATAATCAAATAATATTAGGGATTGGTGGACACAAGTAAAACTGGTTTCAAAGTAATTCATGTGATACTCTCTCACTGACACTGAAAAGTAGTGTTTTACTACAAGAAAAAAGTTATTTTTATACCTTTTTAGTAACATAATGTCAGGATGGAAAGAGAAGTAGTAGAAGCCAATTTAACTGGAATTCTTATAAACACAATTGTCTACTAGCTTCTCTCTTTCACATGAATAATACAGTGATAATTGCTGACATTGAGATAACAAAGATTTAAAAAACCTTCTGTACACTTATTATATACAGAGTCCTGTGTTGAGTGACTTAAATTGTTATTTCACCTTATATGCTGAACAACCGTAGAGATAAGTAGTATTATCACTATTTTATAGATTTTATGATTTCTCAAATAGATTGAATAGCTTGCCATGATCTTCTTGCACTGAATGTGGCTGAAAACTCAATCCTGCTTGAAATACTCTTTCCTTGCTGTTAGTCACACTTCCTCTTGAGTTTTCCTTGGCTTTTTATGGTTATTCCTCAGTTTCCTTTGGTTATTTCTCCCTCTCTTCCTAACTTCTAACTTATGATCCTGTAGATTCTTAGGCCTTTTGAGATTGAGGCCCCTTCTATTCTCTCCAAGTTCTGTCTTAAGCTTAACATACCTTCTAAATTTATAGGCTTCCTATATGTGGTTTATCCCCATCCCAGACTAATCTGATGAGCTCCTGTCATATTTCTTACTGCCTACTTGACACATCTCATGCTTAACATGCACAAGACTGAACACTTGATTTTTCTCCCAGAAACTATTTCTTACTAAATTTTTCCATCTCAGGAAATGACATCATCATCTGTCCAGTTGTACAAATCAGAAACATTTTTGATTCCTATCTGTCCCCTACTTTCAAATTCAATATATGATTTAGTACTTTAGCTTCTTCCTCCAAAATGTAGGTCAAAACCATTCACTTCTTCCCATATCCTCTGTGCTTGCGTTTTGCCCACACTCCATCCAGCCTGTGTTAATACAATACTCATTTGCTCTTCTTGCTTCCCCTCTCTCTCTCCGAATCTGTTCTCCATGTAGTACCTGGAATTATTTCTAAAATTTGAAGGGATAAATAGTCAGGGCACAGAGACTTTTTAGGGCAGTGGAACTCTTCTGTGTGACACTATAATGGGGGTACATGCCATCATAATATTTGTCAAAATCCATGGAATGTACCACACCGAGAGTGAACCCTAATGTGCACTGTGGACTCTAGGTGATAATGAGTCTATGTAGGTTCATTGATTGTAAGAAATGTACCCTCTGGTGTAGGATGTTGATAAAACTGTTCTATAATGCAAAGTACTTTTATAAAAATAAATAGGATAATGCCACTCTTCTACTTACAATCCTCCAGTGGTGTACTATTGCCCTTGAATAGAATTCAGATGCCTTTTTGTGGCTGAAAGGGCCCCTACCTACCTCTCAACCCCAAGTCATGCCAGCCAAGAACATTCCACCCACATTGGCTCTTGCTCATCCCTGTCAACGTGGCCCTCTCAAATCTTAGAGTCTTGCCCTTGCTCTGGCCTCTGTCTGAAATGCCTCTCCTGACATTTGGTGCCTTCTTTCCCCTCAAATATCAGCAGAAGGCCTGCTTGAGCACTGTATCTAAAGAGCTCTCCACTTCCAGTTTTTCCATAACACCCCATTCGTTTTCTTCACAAGATTTTCTCCATTGATAATTACATCTTTATCAGCTTGTTTACCTGTTTACTATTGCCTTGCCCTATTAAATCATACATTCTGTCAGGGCAAGGATCATATCTGTTTTCATTTAGACCTTGTATCTGGCACAAGGTAGGCTATCAATAAGAATTTGATGAGGGAATGAACAAAGTACACCTAGCTAGTAAGTGACGAAGCTAGGATTCAAACCCCAATGTGTCTGACTCCAGAATCTGAGTTCTGAACTATTGTGCTATGGGTTAAATTACTCCATTGACAGTGGAATTTGAGTGTGAAATTAATTTTAGTATAAAAATATAAATTTTTAAAATTTGATAGCCCATATGATGACACTCTGATGACAGTAGAGTGATAGAGTACTCGATTGATCCTGTCCTCCAAATAAACAGTGATTCTGGATAACATAAAATATACTATATTTGGCATTTCCAGAAAAGAACTTTTGTAATGATTCTTTCAACTCTTATCAGATATTCTGTGACATCAAATAAAATGACTTTGGGAAAGTCACTTAAGCTCTTTAGACCACAGTTGCTTCATCTACAAAATAAGAAAACTATTTCAGAGGCTCATGGAGAGGGACTACAAGAAATACTTGGTGAAAAGCCCTCTTCCCCAAGCAAGTGAATAACTGTGTTTTTTTTTTTTTTAAAAAAGACTGGTTTTAATTCTTCAGTTGACTAAAAACTCTAATATTTAGAGTTAATTACCCAGGGTTCTTCTTAAAACTATTCCTAAGTGGTTGACCTGCCACATTCCCAGAGAGTAATGCCACAGAAAGGACGTGGGCAGGAGAGCTCCTCTGCAGGGGAACCTCAGACACCCTCTGCCAGGTTTTCCATCTGATGAACCACTGAGCGTACACATTATGGTCAAGGGCAGCTCCAGCTCCAGTCTGAAGTCAGTGCCATTCTTGGAGTTTGTGTTCAGCTCATGAGTTTACATTTCTCACCAACACATAGTGCTGAAGACCACACAGAAGAACAGAGCAACATACATCTTCTTTTCTAAATTACTTTTAAGAAGAAGTTTGATTCAGTTCATTGACTCTGCCTAGTATAACAACAACAAAGTAAAACAAAAACTAGGGGTGGGAATTTTTCTTTTTCTTATTTTTGCCTCAAGACCTTTGCTATTCAGGATTTGCCAAATGCTCTATTTCACATAGTTTAATGAAAGTATTGAGTCCCATTTTTCTTTGAGATCAGTTTGAGAGGACTATATTTCTTTCGTAAGAAAAACCTCAGAATTTATTTTCTATCTCTCAGGTGTAGATATTATCATGACAAAGCTAGACAAGCTGGTGGTGGAAGCCACAGCATGTTTTGAAAAATCTGAAAAATGGAGATGTAAAAAATGGAGATGGATGAATTTTGAACTTTTGATTCCTAGTGCCATCTAACGCAGGAGAAATTAAGTAGGAGTCTTGTTAAATATTTACATGCTTTGGAGAAGAAAAACTTAGAGCTAAGTACTATAAATTTTAAGATTCATCATAATGAGATTCTTTACTTACAAACCTCCCCGAGGCCTTACTTTTCCACACACATGCATGCATGCACGCATATACTCACACACCTGTACAAATACAGGGAACTTTAGCTGCCTTGAGCACTGGGACTTAGGCCAAGGAAATAGTTTCACAGCAACTGAAGGGTAAATTATTGGTGCTTCATATGTATCCTATGAGTTGGCTTTAATATTTATTTACTTACTATTTAAGGTAATTAGTTTAGTTTTTTATTTATGAAATTATGCACTTGTTCCAAAGGTAATTACATCAAGACACTTTGTTCTTTACATTAATTTAGTGTCTACAAGAAATTATTTTATTAAATTCAAACTTTTTTCCTCAGGATAACTAACCCTGTCTTTGCATGGCATTTCTTGGTTCAGGGTTCCATTAGATTTTTACTCATGAATTAAATTGAAGGGGGTCATTGTTCTTCTTATAGTATTTCCAAATACCTCAGAAAGAGAATTAAGATAATTTCCCCTTATTTTTAAATAAAGTCCACTTAGGAGTATTAGTAAGACTGATACTTTCATTTCCTTGACGTTTCTGGAAGAAGAACGATGATGATGATGATGACGATGATGATGATGATGATGATGATGATGATAACTTCAATAACATCTGGTCAACCTGACTCCCTCAAAGTCACCCTGATCCAACTGCATTCTTTCTCCCATCCCAAGCAGCAGTTTTTTACTTACTGGAATGAAATGTTCTTGTTCAACCTTCACAAAACTACCATTTCTCAAACCCAAATGCATTTACATTTTTCTACTGAGAGGGAAAAACCCAGAATAGAAATAGAATAAATAATGTAGGAATGGGTAAAAATGCTTGCATTTTCATTTTTTTATACAAGTAAAATAGACACAGGAGCAGACTTTGCCAGAGATCAGTGACTCAATCATGTTTTGTGGGTTGCATTTAAAGAACTCAATTCTAAGATTATACTAAAGGATGAGGAATTTTGTTGTTTCTATAACATGAAAACATCTCAGAATGATACTTTTTGGTAGAAGATTTAGAAATGCACCTAATATATTTTACAATATTTTATTATGAAAATCTTCAAATACCATTCAATTTTATGCTCTATAGTTTCATCCTTTCAACAAAGTATGGAAAATTGCAAAGCAGAGGAATAGAAATAATTCACACTGATATGACTGTGAGATCCCCTGGTTTCCAGGAGTCATGGGGCCTCTTTGGGATTCTAACAGAAATGTTGACATTTGATGAATTTGTGTTTCTAGAATTTAATGCCAGAAACTACACCAAAGGCCTCGTGTGTTGTGACTGTCGGAGACTGCTTTTCTTAAAATAAAAAATATTCAGAGATATGTGGGGAGATGTATTTCCCTGGGATTTAGGCAGCTTGGCAATTTGCTTGAACACCATGCATTTCAACTGATTGCAGTCATTGAGTAAATTGTTCACTATAGTCGGAGATGTTTAACATAAAGGTGGTGAAATTTCTCTCCTTTGGCTTAGTTTCTCTATTGGCTTAGTTCTTGGATTCCAATTTAAGTTAATTAGTGAAAATAATTGCTTATGAAAAGGACCAGGTTAAAAGTACAATTGGTATGCTAACACATGGGAGATGTGAATACAATCTACAGTGGCCAGGCATCTTTAGACCGTGTTAATCTTGGATTAATATTCAGAATACTTCCAATTCTCGTCTCATTTGGAGGTGTAAAGTAAGCATTTAGAATCTGGAGTTTCTTTTTTAAGGCAACAAACGAACAAACAAACAAACAAACAGTGTCCTGTGCTATCCACAGCTCTTCTTATTTTATGCCTTAAATCTTCTGATACAACATCTAGACGTCTCACAGTCTGTATGAAATAA
The DNA here is from genome assembly GCA_004026885.1 of Lyroderma lyra. NCBI lineage: Eukaryota > Metazoa > Chordata > Mammalia > Chiroptera > Megadermatidae > Lyroderma > Lyroderma lyra. The sequence goes on from PVJL010004581.1 coordinate 18,554, forward strand.
TTTCCCCTTATCAATTAGTTTGTCAAACTGCGTTCTAATCAGGACTCTTTAAGAGAGTGATTCTCTCCTTTGCATGGATACAGGTATTCATGAACAGCATTTTCTGTCATCAACACAGAGACTCAGAAAATGTGATTGGTACACACTTTTAATGCCTTGATCTAAATGATCCATGTAGATATGTAAACTACATTTAAGGACCAGAATGGACAGTTGCTTTAAGAATATTTGTGGAGGCAAGAGGAAAATACTAGGAACCATGCCTTTTCTGCCTTTGGTTAACATATAATAAACTTAATAGCCTATATCTATGTGAATATAGTCTTTAAATAAAAAAAAATCTATGAATTTTGGATAGATCCATTGCAAAAATTTTCAAGAGCTAAAGTGATTAAATATTTTATCCCTTGCAGTAAAATAATATATTTTTGCCCAACTAAAATAAGGTAATATCAGTAGATTATTATACTCTAAACATTCCACAAAGAAATTCAAGAGTTAGGGGGCAAAATTAAAGAATTCTGTGTCTGGGTTTCTTTGTTCTTAAGTGACTTTTAAAAGACTACTAACATTCCAATATGTCATTCTAATCCTACATTAATATCTTTCTAATACTATCATTTTCATATCATTAGAAGTTGAAAATTACTAAATAAACCTATACATACAAGCATACATATATGAGTGGCTTTGTGTTTTTCTTTGCTTAGTACTTTATTCCATAACTTCCACTTAACATTTCCCCTCCAATCTCTCTGTCAAAATGCAGCATGATTCAGGATTGAATAATATTAAATACAGGTAGTAAGTTATTAATGATGAAAGATGCTACATGAGCATAAGGTATTATTTCATCTAATGAGAGAATCTTAGTTTTAAAACTATTTCACAATCTATATTTCATGCTGACAAATAAAACAATAGCTAACTGAGAGGCTACATACAGACACAAACACATAACAACAGGTAGAGTGAACATTCTTCCTTCATTTACTGTTTCCTTAACAAATAGAATTTGATTGCTGAGTTCTTCGTGGAAGAATGAGTCTTTTGTTTTATTTCTACCTACAGGCACAGGGATCTGCCTCTTGGCCGTGGAGATGTTGCCTTGTAAGAGAGTTGTATTTCAGCTAACATAATTAAGCCATCACAAACAGAGCCTTTCGCTCGTCAGACCAGAGTTATGGGTGTTGAGCTTTAATGAATATGAAAGCACTTCGCATTCTGCTGGGGGGGAAAGAAAGACGGCTAAATATTTTATGGTTTTCTTGATTAGATTATTTTCAACATTTTAAAGAGATACTTAATTTTTCTCTACAGCTGTTTTTGACATCATGTTAGAGAAATAGATATTAAGGGCAGAATTTGCATGGAATGCCAAGAGCTGGAATTTTCCTGAAATGATGCTTACTGTATGTGTAAAAATAAATCTCACACTATTCTCCAGAAAATGTCCTTGGCATTTGATGTGTTCTCTAACGCTATATTCTGGTAACGTTCTGCATCTACAGTTTTGAGGAGAGGAAGAAATCGTATTTTGATTGGTGTGGTTCAATCTACATTTGGGTTTCATGCAAAAATAAAAAGAGGACACTAGAGGGTGCTGTGTGATTTTCATTGTCACTGGGTTGTATAGCGGATGCCTGTGCATCAGGGCCCTAAAAAATGCCATCACGTTCTTCTGACCAGGATTGAATTGCAATGATACCCAGGGTGCAGAAATCTTGAGTTCTAGGAGCGTGGCTGGAAGGTTCCAAATGGGAGTAGATGCTCAATTAATTCTAAATTAGTAAAAAAAAAAAAAAATCAGTTCTTTATTACCCTAAACCTGCATGCTTGTCAGCTTTTGGTAATTACTTAATTCTTTTTGTTGAAATAATTTTTATTAGATGTCAAGCTCTCAATAAATGTCAAATAGTTCTAAAAATAGCTAGAATATTAGACAATGTGAAATGATCAGTGCTGTCAAGTTTTGCCATGAGGATTTTGAGTAGAGCACATACCTACTACTCGTTAAGAAACTAATGATCATATTCCCAATTATCAGAAATGCCAGACTCAAAGGTATTGCTTCTTTTGCTGTCAGACAAATATCAGTAAGATTCCCTATTCCTTTTTAACCTTTCTAAGCATGTGCATTTTCTTCCCCTTCCTTAAGGCAAATCTCTTTGAGTGGCAGGAAAAAGCAATGTTCTGGAGTTATCTAAATATATTCTGTCATATGGTTCACATTTGTATAATATCATTTTCTAAGATAAGGATATTTGAAAAGAAGTTTAATGCTCTCATTTTATAGAGAGCAAAGTGAAAGTACTGTGATATCAAATGGGTTTTTTTTCAAGCAGAGAATTAATAGAAGAGTGAAGATCATCTTCCAGTTCTGCCTGCTAGATAGTCAGCTAAGGGGGCTATTGGGTTTTAGTTCTGTAGATGTATTTTTCTTTAATACAGGTAGGACTGACTGACTCAAAGACAGCATGGCAACTGTCACCACGGATTTCCAGGTCTTCTCCCTCCTATACTCATGGGAAGTTCACAATTTCCTGCTTTCTAAAAGTTAGTCACAGCTATGTAACTTGCTCTGGTCAATGAAGTGGGAACAGAAGAGATATGTGTCCCTTGGGAGGTGTGATTCCCCACATCCTCTCTCCTTACCAAAGTGAATCTCAAAAGCCTTGTGTTGAGCTGGCAGCATCAAAAGGTAATGAAGTCTCAAGAAATAACAAATATTGGTGAGGATGTAGAGAAAAGGGAACCGTCGTGCACTGTTTGAGGGCATGTAAGTTGGTGCAGCCACTAGGAAAACAGTATGGAGGTTTCTCAAAAAATTAAGTATAGAGGTACCCGATGACCCAGCAACCGCTCTTCTGTGTATGTATCCAAAGGAAATGAACACACTAATTCAAAAAGACATATGCATCCCTGTGTTCATTGCAGCATTACGTACAATAGCCAAGGTACGAAAACAACTTAAGTGTCCATCGATAGATGATTAAGTAAAAAAATGTTGGGAGTACCCACATACACAAGACTGTTATTTAGTCATAAATAGAAGGAAATCCTTCAACATGGTTGAAGCTTGAGGGCATAATGCTAACTGAAGTAAGTCAGACAGAAAAAAACAAATACTCCATGATCTTAGAAGAGGAATCTGAAGATTTCATGGATACAGAGAACACATTGGTGGTTGCCAGGGGCAGGGGTGAGGAGTGGGTGAAATGAATAAATGTGGTCAAAAGTACAGACTTCTAGTTATAAAATAAATAAAGTCTGGGGATATAATGTACAAGAGGGTGACTACAGTTAATAATACTATATTGTATTTTTGAAAGTTGCTGGAGGAGGAGATCTTAGAAGTTATGTCTATGTGTGATGATGGATGTTAACTAGACTTATTGTGGTGATTATTTTCCCAAATCTATGCATATTGTGGTGATTGTTTTCCCAAATCTATGCATATCAAATCATTATGTTGTACACCTTAAACTAATGTTATATGTCAATTAAATCTCAATTTAAAAAGTGTAGTTGTATTGTAGAGTTGTATACCTGGAACCTATATAATTTTTACTAACCAATGTCACTGCAATAAATTTAACAATAAAAAAGCATGTTATTAAATAAAAAAGCAACATCTGTATGTGAAACCAATACTATTGCATGTCAACTGCAATTGATAAATAACTTTTAAAAAAGGAAAAAAAAAGTATAGTTCTGACACAGGAACAGAAAAAAAGTCAATGGAATAGAATCAAGAATTCACAAACAGAAGCACAGAAGTTAAAAATTGATATATGATAGAGATGGTACCACAATTCTATGGGGAAAGGATAAATTGTTCAATAACTCCTGTTGAGAAAACAAAAAGATAATGAAGTCTCCATCACCCTCTGTCCCAGGGTGGGTAAGAGGACTAGAGCCCCCCCCCCGCCCCCGCTACCCCAGCATGAGCAAGGAAGAAAGCTTTGTTGTTCAACGCTGAGATTCTGGGGTGTTCTTGTTATGTCACCTCCACCTATCTTATTACGCTTACAGACATGTCAAGGATGTCAACCACGAGAGAAATCCAAACCCCAATACTAAAAAGGTGGCAAGAAAGGATTTAATTAAAAAGCTTTAAAAAAAAACGTATTGGCTTTAATATAGAAATTTCTAATAACTTTGACATGAAAATCAATTAAAAGTCATTATTAAATATTAAAACACTTCCTCCTTGTATGTTTTTAGTTAAAATTCATGTAAGGCAATCAAGTAAAAAAATAAATGAGACATTATTGTGTTCCACTCAGCTTCCGTGTGATGGTAGAAACCGGAATCCTGAACTGTGTAAAGAAGCACGGGGCGTGAGCTTCCCGTCTCGGGGGGGGACATCTGGAGCTGAAATTCCCAGGGGGGACAGTCTGGAGCTGAAATTCCCATGTGAAGAAAGAATATGCATGTGACATCCATTTCTGTTGTGATGAGGGAGACGTATTGTGTTTCACTTAGAATAGATGGTTTGATTCCTTAATTCATCTCACTGCACAGCGTCCTCCCAAAAGATCTTATGAAGTCCAAGTTGAAGCAGAGCCATATTTTTCATCAGCACCAGTCGTCCTCTTAGCCACATAACATGTCGGACTGCCAAGAGAAGCTGGGATTTGTTGGGGTCCCAGGGGGTTGGGAGAACAGAGCAGCTCATTCTACATCCCACTGCTTCAACTCAGGGACAGTGCGGTACCTTTACATCAGCGGTCCCCAACCTTTTTGGCACCAGGGGCTGGTTTCATGGGAGACACATTTTCCACAGACGGGGGTGAGGGTGGGGTGGAAGTGGTTTCAAGATGATTCAAGCACATTTATTGTGCACTTCATTTCTATTATTATTACATGGCAATAGATAATGAAATAATATACAACTAATTAATGCTGCTGCTGATCTGACAGGAGGCGGAGCTCAGGTGGTAATGTGAGCCATGGGGAGCGGCTGTAAGTACAGATGAAGCTTTGCCCCCTCGCCCACCACTCACCTCCTGCTGTGTGGCCTGGTTCCTAACAGGCCACGGGTGATACCAGTCCGTAGGTGGGTGCAGGAGGGGCTGGGGACCCCTGCTTTACGTAGAAGAAATGTAATTGCATCCATACCCATGGTCAAGAATGCTAAGTACTTCTGCTCAGCTTTTCACAGAGTGCCAGAAAAATTCAAAGTTGCCATTAGTTAAGATAAAACATCCTCAAAATAAACATGAAGTGCATTTTACCTTGTTTTTATCCTTAAAAAGAGAGCCCGCCCTTTTGTGGTTGATTACAGTCACCATGTGTTTATACCCTACTTCCAAAGGGGGGCGCTGCCGGCCTCGCTGCCACCCAGCCCCTCGCTGCCCCGCAGACGCTGTGTGAGGACACACGCACAGTCGCATGCAAAGTGCATGAGAGCTCCAGCAGCAGCGCAGACCTGCCCCGCTTGCAGCTGCTCTTGGGTCCTTCCTTACCTCCCAGCATGCTGTTCAGTGCGCAAGGCTTCACGTCAGTAAGAACCATTCCAGCCGCCAAGTAATGAGAATACGTGAACACCGTTTATTTAAGCATAAAACACATTAAAAATTATTTGGTTGATTTGTAAAAGAGAAGGGGGATTGGGACTGAGGGGATGGGACAGGGGGCAGGGTTCCCTGGGTCTGCAAACAGTATACCCAGTGACCAAGCTGCCATGGCCAGGCTGAAGGACACAGGGACAGGGAAGGAATCCATCATAAAGAGAAGGGGGCAACACACGCATATCAAATCGGACAGTTCCAGACGGCAAGATTCCTCAGCGGGAGGCAGAGCTCCCGGCCGCTGCTTCTCGATGTTCTTTCACAGGCCCGTGCGCTCTCGCTCGCTCTCTGTAAAAACTGTGTCCGGAAACAGCGACGGTTGGACCAATGTCTCTGGTCAGAGGTCCAGTCAAGACTTCTCTAACCAGAATTGTTTTCCTTTGCTGGTTGTTTACATGATCCAAGGTTTCTGGTGACAACTGTTTGGACATTTTAGGCAAGACATATGCTTTGCACAACTGGCGTTTAGAAGTGCTGTTGTGTACTGTGAAAGAGGAGCTCAGGACTTCACCCATTTCCAGATCTCTGACCATCGGAGGCAGGTGGCATCGCGTTGAGATGCTGCACACTTTCAAACAGGTTTTGACTTAAGGACACACACCTTTTATCCTACAGGGAGTTGGAGTAAGTAAATTACAGTACTTTATATAGCAACCTTGAGTTAATTATGAGGTCATGCCTGATTTATAGACAAAATGCCATAATGAAATCTGGGTTACGATGAGAAGAAGTGTCCAAACTTGAAGTTCAATGGAAGAATTAGAAGCTGTGAACAGAAAGAAACATAGTAAGTCTTACTTTAAAAAATATATATATATCTGTTTGATAGAGATCAGACATTTTTGAAGTTCTCAACTAAATTGGCAAGAACCCACTTTATCCAAATGGCCCTAAGGCAGCAAAGAAGCAGAATGTAAGCCAACCTTCAGCAGAAAGACTCTTCTCACCTCGTGGGGACCAGGGCGGCGTGCGCTAAGGCTCCCGCAGGAAATCTCGTTTGTTGGGTCAAACATCTCAGTCCCAACCGCAGCCCAAACAGACTTGATGGCCAGATTTAAGGCCAATATTTGGTCCTTAAATGGATGAATAACTTTTTTTTAAAAAAAAATCACCATAAGATAGTAGGGACCCAAGGGCTTAAAGAAAAACAAAAGGTGCTAGAATTTCTTGGGCGTTTCCCCAATCTTTCCTTATCTTCTGAATCTGTACAGGTCCAGTGCTGACTGCGTGGGCCTCAGTTAGGAGTTTCTCCTCCTCCGTGTGCCCACGTCCTGTGCCCCAGCTGCCCGCCCTGACAGGACATACGTCTACCTCTGCAGCTCTTGCCGTCTTCCTGCAGGGTCCCTGTCACACAGCTACACAGAGGCCCGTCTACTCGGCTCGTGCAAATCTGCTCACACCCTCCGTTGTCCTCGCACCAGTCCAGCCCTGCAAAAGAGCAGGTGGTCAGATCCTGCAGGCGTGCAATGCTTCTGCTGGTATCGCCGGGCATGGCTTCACGGAGAGGACAGGAAAGGAAAGTTTGTTGCCACCGTGGGTTTTAACAGCCAAGGAAAAGACGCCGTTATGAAGTGGGGTGGCTTCAATGTCCTCACTCACCAGACTCACATCACAGGTGAAACACGAGAGACAGTTAGCTCAAGCCTTTACCCTCATTGTGTTAATAATTTACAGTGTGTTTGGGAATATACATACTTTTTCTCCTAATAGGTCCCACTGAAATGATCTGTTCTTTAGGTTCTTTGGTATAATCTGTAGCAATCCTGGAATTTTGTGGGCACGTCTGAAAGACAAAACACCAGAGGGAGCATTTCACACAATTAAGCTGAGAACTTACTCTTGGCGGCGCGCCCGCCTCCGGAGGCGGGGTTCCAGCCCCAGGCAGTCTCCCTGCGCAGATTAATTAGAACCACTGCCTTCCTGATCACTGAGCCCACCGGATTCCCCGCTTTATGTTGAAGAGAATTAAATGTATTCTCCACCCTAGAATTAGATGCAAACAGGTTCCCTTCCCGGGAATGAGAATTGTATGTCATCAGAAAATATATGCAGCAGCATGCATAAGTACCTCTGACTATAATTCACATCTCAGCGCTGCAAACACGGGGAAGCGGGCAGATGGAATGTTACAGGTTAGGGACCAAGGACCAGTGCAATGAAATCTTAGGGACATTAGCCCTATGTGGTGATGTACACCTGGCATGGGGATGGCTGGTTTGTCACCCCATCCTACCAGCCTCTCCAGACCCTCGGGCCCTGGTGTGGGTGTGGATGAACCATAGGACAATCCCTGTCTAAAGAAAACCCGGGTACCATGCCTCTTGAGCCCAGGACTTTGCTTCTATAGTAGCCCAGAGCTTGTTGCCACTATTGATTACGGATTCAGGTGGCCTGGCTCCTAGAGACTCTGGTGCAATGTTTCTCAGATGGGCCATTTTTGTCCCACCACCCCCCTCCCCACCGCTCACCCCACCCCCCGGGGCAACTCCCAGTGTTGGAGAAACATTTTTGGGTATGGCAACTTGGGCAGCGTAGGGCGGGGGGGGGGGGGGCGGGATTTTACTGGAATCTAGTGGGAAGAGGCTAGGGGTCCTGCTAAATGTCCTACAATGCATGGAACAGTCCCTACAACAAAGAATGATTTGGTCCAAAATCAGTTAGTACCGAGGTTTGAGAAATTCTAACTAGTGATCCACCACCAGTGACAGCTGGCACTTCAGAGACAGAGAAGAGGAGTAATAGACACCATCCCACTATGTTGTCTCCCACTGTCCCACCAACGCTGACTGCTGCTCCTAGGCGACCGAGGCTGACCCCATTTGGTGCTGTGGGACGTGAAGAACCACGGACCCTGGCGTTGCCCATCGTAGGGAGAGCTGGGGCGGCGAGAAAGGGGGCTAAGCGTTTACGTTTTACACTCTCACTTACTATTTTACAGGAGTACTTTTCTGAATCGCACAGTGACACTGCACAATGAAGGTGAACCTCATCATAATCCCCAATGAACTTGAAGACTGTGACGTGAAAGCGACAGGTTAGGGAGACACCATTCTCCTCGATGCCAATGGTGTTATCTTTAATGTTCTGACACCTGTTCAGAAAAAAAGAGAAAAAGAAATCTTTGCTTCACACTTTAATATAAAACCATCATTAAATGATTAAAAAAAAGTCTTTGCATTTGAAAGTGACCTCTGGACTGTGTGGGCTTGTCATTCATTACCACTCCCTTATATTTACAGTTTCTTTTAAAAGCATCACACAGCACCTCCAATTGTACCCTAACTGCAACTAAAACCAGGATGATTGTAAGGATGGCAATTTCCCCACGTTTCAGCTTCTCATTCTGCCCCCTCACAACGCTGTGTTTTACTGAGTTACCAACACGGGGTAACTTCTTCTGTACTTTGCTCTGTGAATTATCAACTTTGGGAAGGGCCCCTGATTCCAGCCCTACATCCCACATGTTGAAGTAAGTGGGAGCTGAAAGAAAAGGAAGAACAGTCAGGGATAAGCTGAAGAATTGTTCTGAGGTGACAGCCCCTTCTGTCCCCTCCCTCTCCTCCTGGAGGTGTTGAGCCAATAAGCAATGACACAGACGTCCTGTCTCCACTTCCTGGAGTCTCCCAACTGTATCATAGCCCCTCACGCCAGAGTCTTTTCACTAATGGTCCCCCACCTACAAGCCTCCCTGCCCTTCTTCACATGCACGAGTCCTACTCCTTCTCCAACCCCAGTCTATGGCTCCCCCTCCTTAATAAACACTCCTTAATCCTACCCTGACAGGCAGGGACAAGTGGCTCTTCCCGGATCTGCCAGAAACACCCCATTGAATCCCTAGAGTGCAAGAATAGAGTCTTAATCCTCAATGTGTCTCCAACACACTACAGGGCAAGCAGTAAGTATTTAAAAATCTGTTGGATGAATGAATTGAGCTGCCATAGTCAAGGGAGCCTCCTAGGAGCCAAGAAGTTCTTTAAAATGATAAAGATAAAAAGGGTGACTCTTTCTCTTATGTTTCCTTGTTGTAGCCCACAGAATTAAATAGCTTATTTAATAGCAAAATTAAAAATTGAAGTGATCCTTCAGCTATTAATCCTTAACACCTACTAAGTTTTATAATTAGTCTTCAAGGCAATAGTCCCTTAAATGCTTTGAAACAAAAACTTACTAGCTACCTTTCCCGTCACTGTTACTCATTTGAATAACCTAACCTGGTTTAAAGGTTCTAGAATGTTCACAGTCCTTGATTGTCACACAGAGCTTCCCTCTTAACCAGACTCCCAACTCCCAGACAGATGACTTGAGGTTTAAGTATCAGAAAATCCTAGAGTGTGAGGAAAGGAGCCAGGGAAGCAGGGACAGGCTGTGGACTCCTGGCTCAGTGTGAGCAGACAGGCCTAGCACGAGAACCGTCTGTCCCCTCTCAGAGAGAGAACGAACTGTCCTTTCTGCTGTCTAGGCATGTGAAGAGGAAAAGGAAGTGACCTGCTTGTCCCAGGCTTCCGAGTCACTAACAGATGCCAGTGCCATCTCCGGCCTTCACGTAGCTGGAGAGGAATGGGTGGTCCCCCAGTTACGACGTGTTGTGCTCATTCATTCAGCACTGAGCATCAGTTGTCCTGCAAGTTCACTGGAAATAAAACAATCTCCACATCCTCCAAGAAAGGTCAGAAGGACTCAGGAATTAAAATTCTCCCACCCAACAACATTTTAATGTGAAGGCCTTGATTCAGATTCCAGGGGAAGCTGAGGCTTAAGAACAGGCTCATTCACTTGCCCTCCCTCTCAGGGTCAAGTTGACCACTGTTTAAAGAATGGCCAGTGCCACAGCGACCTTCAGTATCAACTGGGTTTGCATCTGTAGAGTGGCTCAGATCTTAGCCCTGTGGTTTTGGCAGGACACATGGAGAAGAAAAGAACTGTGACATTAGCCCAAGCGACTAGGCTTGCAAGACACCAAGCCATCACCAAGTCCTTCCCTTTGCCTCTGGGGAAGCTACAAAACAACTCAGAATGTCAAAGGCCGTAGGGAGATCGTGGCTGAAAATTCCACAGTGTACCTCAGTCACCCATGTCAGCAGCCAGGCCTGGCCACTTGCAGGCTCAGTGTGTCCTGGTACCTGGGGGGATCCTTTCTCTGCCCCCGGGGGTCGAGTGGCCTGGTTTCATCTGCCAAATGGTAGGTATTTATTGTTCAAATGCCCAGAACCACACCTTCCTTCTTTTGGGTAGCCATTCCTTTTCTTCCAACCTTATCGCTAATTATAGTACTCACAGCACCCCCCCAACTCGGAGCACACTACCCCCAATCCTGGAACCAAGCATGTTCAGGAAGGCCATTCTGACTTTCTCCCTGACCCTTTTCACCTGACACAGGTTATAAACCTTCAAGTGAGAGATGTTCCCCCTACACCTGGAGGGAAAGAGCACCCTCCTCTCCAAAGACAAAGGGACTCAGAACACCATGAACACCACGAACAAACAGGCTTTGCCACGTTCCCTGGTTCCCCACGACCACCTCGTCCTCTCTGAGCTATCGTCCTGCTCCATGACTGCCCGCTGCACCAAACACTCCGGTTTACCCATTTCTGTGGGCCTTCGTTTCCCTATGAAGGCTCCTGTGTCACGTAAAACTCTTACATTAACTAAACATGAATGTTGTCTTCTGGTCACCTGTCTTTGTCTGGTCAATGTTCAGACCCAGCCAGGGACCCTAAAAGCATTAAGGAGAACTTGGTTTACCCCGACACCAGGCAGTGTACTATTGGAGAAGCATGAGCAGAGGAAGGCTAATCATACTCCTCCCCTGAGCTCGGGCTGGAAGGCCTGCTCACTCCGTGGTGGTTGCAATGCTGTAAGAACGTGAGGCCAAGATCGCCAGTTCTAATGAGGTCAACCAGAGACAGAGAGACAGCGATGGACAGAGCGGAAGACAGAGAGTCTCATAGGCAGCAGGCCCCTGGACCCAGCCATCCCCGAAGCCACAGCCACTTCTGTTACTTGGTTTTGTAACCATTAAACACCTTGTTTTTCTTCATAAGCCAGTTTGAACTGGTCTCCACCACATCTAATAGGGGAAAAATGATTAATACAGTCGTCTGTTTTAAGAATTATTGTATTAGGGTGATGGTTGCACTCCTCTTGTAAATTTACTAAAAATCATTGAATTTTACACTTAAAGCAAGTACATTTTATTGCATATAAATCATATATGCAATAAAGCTGTTAGAAAAGAATTATTGTTGCTTGACTTAGCCAGTATTTTTTAAAAAATAATTATCACTGTTGTTTTTTGGTCTATAGTCTTTTCTTCATTTTTCATTTACTCACTCACTCATTCATTCATTCATTCAATAAATTTTGTTTTATAACTGTTATATTTCAGAAATCATACTAGGTGCTGGGCTTAGAGTGGTGAGTAAAAAGGAACTGTTTGGTTTGATATGCTATTATTCCAATTCTCTTAAAATTTTAATAGATGTCCTAGTAGCCAACCTTTACTTATTCTCATTACATTCTTTCATTTACAGATGATCCACATTGCTCTCAAATTGAAATTCAAAGTAGGCAGGGCAGAGTCCCCTCTGATTACAGTGAGAATCTTTTGTAGTTAAGGCCACATATAGTTGGCAATGGGTCACTCACTAAATCGCTGTGTGACTTTAAGCAAGCTGCTTATTCTCACTAAGCCTCAGCCTTTTCATCTATAAAATGAGACTTTTAATATCTACCTTAGGTTGCTAGGAGAATTAGATAGCTCATGGATGCAAAATGCGGGCCCTGGAGGTAGTGAACACATATTAGTTCCCCTTCTCCTCTACAAAATGATGCACTCTAATATTATATGAAAAGCTCCGAACTTGTCCTTCATGGGAGGGGACCCACCCTTCTTCAATGATGAAGTATCGGAGTTTGTCATTGCTGTCGCGGGAGGGGGTTGCATAACATTTGTTCAGCGTCAGGATCAAATGTGTGGCGTCAGCTCCCACCACAAAGACCCCTACATACAGCACGTCTCGAGTCGTCAACACCACTTCGCCCTGGCGGTAAGGATGTTTGTAGGAGGCATTTTTGTAGAGTGCCATCTTGGTGGTGAAGCTGCCTTCTTGGGTTGGAACTGTCAGGTTAATGACACTAAAAGGGAACAAAAAATCATGAGGCAGGGAACCCCAGCTAATTACATTTATACAATCACCTCCCATTTTTCAAGCTGGAAATGCAGAGGGAAGACAAAGCAGATAGTACTAAAGTCTAAGGCTGTAGTGTCCAGTGTGGGACCCACCAGTCACATGTGGTAGTTAAAATTAAATTAAATTACAATACAGTTCCTCAGCACTCCCAGCCACGTTATGTGCCACATATAGCTGCTGCATTGGATAGTACAGATTTAGAACATTTCCATCATTGTAGAGAGTTTTATTTAAAGTGCTAGTCTAAGGCATTGAAGTGCAAGAAATAAGAATTAGTGTTTTCCCTAGTGCTTCAAAGATAAAAGCTAGCAATTTTGGTCACGCTAACTGCAACTGCCAAGGACAAGATAAAGCCACGTGCACAGTGTGTGAGACGCTGTACCTCAGCATAGGCTTCACAACGGAGTCTAAGGAGATCTTGATATCCAGCTCGTAAGCACACGAGAACTCCACGTTGATGGTCCGGTCCCGGGTGATGATGTTGCCCGTGTTGTTGGCACTTTCTATCCAAATCGTGTTTTTGTACATGATATGAGTGCCGTTGGACTGCAGAGCAAAGGGGGGTCAAACGTCACTAACTCTGGGACCATGGGGCTTGTATTTCAAACCCATGGTCTGAGGGGGAGAAATAGCTTCATTCCACACACAATCCAGAGGCCAGAAAATAAATCAGCATGGGATTGCCTCAGCACTCACTTGAAGAAAAAGTATCACAATAGTGTCGACAGCACCCTGCGGTCTGATAGCCTTGGATGCCCACAGAGGGTGGCTGCGTGAACCCTAACGAGAGGCAGCCCCAGTTATCTGGGGGCATCTAAGCTGGGTCCCGAGGCAACGCATGTCTTCTTTTCAAATTCTTTCTTTTTGTATTTTTTTGTATTCTTTTTTTAAATTGTATTTATTTTGACATTGAATATAATTTTATATTAATTTCAGGTGTACACATAGTGGTTAGAAATTTTTTTTAAATTCCCAATTCAAAATCTATCCTCCACCAAGTCTTTACAAGACATGCCCACAAGTACCAAAACGAAGAAAGGCATGTTTCACATCCTTATTCCTTTCACTCCCAGATAAAAGAATGAATACAGTTATCAAATGAACACAGTTATCCAAAAACACAAAAACAAAGCAGGAAAGAACAGAAGGACTAGAAGCAAGAGGCTTTGCTAACCTATAAATTGGATAACCTGACACTACAAGTTGGGACCTTGCTGTATTTCTCTTAAATGATAGCTGGGATGCCCTGATACCCCAAGTAGCTGAAGTCAGCTGTAGTTACCTGGAAGAACAATGGAAGCATGAGAGAGGTAACAAAAGTTTGTCCGAGTGAGGGGCAAATGGTGACAGCAGACAGCACACATCGAGGAAAGGAGCGTGTCACCTCCCCCGCTCTTTCAGGTCCATCAACCACTCAGCACTGAATGATCGTGCTCCTCCACGGCTTCCCTTCCACACATGCCTTTTGCTGTTTTCTGGGAAGGATATTTCTAAGTGGACCACCCTGAGGTTGGCCTGAAGGACAAACCAGCCCTGGTCTCTCACCTGCACAATGTTTCCACAGTTCCCTTTGGTGTTGTTGATTTGAAAGGAGATGAAATCCTCCCCCTCGATGCCCGTGCACTGTCTGTCATTGATCCTCACGCCCTCTCTCTCAAAGCCAAGCTGGAAGAGTTTGCACTTAGATATGGACACTTCCATCTGGGAAGCCTTGCAGGTCACCTCTGCGTCAATAATGTCATGTGAGTCTGTGGGGAACAGTTATCAGGAGAGGCACATCAGGGGGAGCTGGTCTCGCTGCGGAAGGGTGGGGTCAGGCACCCATTACAGTTTCCTTTAGAAAAGGCAAATTATCTTCATACAAAGGCAGTGGGATTTCTAACTAAGCTTTGATTGAACCAAATGAGACTATGAATTCATCCAAAGCAGTAACTGGGACACCGTAAAGCCTTTTTTTAAAAGGTGAAAATGCTAATAAAGTGCCCTTTGTCTTTTCCTCATAAACCAGGACTGTCCCCTCACTGTGGAGGCAGCTACTTTTCGGGGAGTTCCATACTGCCTCTGGCTCACTGTGGCTACAGAACGTGCCCCAAGTGACAGCAGCACTGGCCAGGACACACCAGAGCCCGAGGGGGTCCCCAGGTGAGCATGAGGAGCCCTTGTTTTCTGGCATGGTGATGCACCATGGAGAGTTTCCCTGTATTCGTAAGCACAGGCTAATGGGTGCAAGAGAAGCAAAGAGACATGTTTATCTGCTTAGAGGAGGTCCTTGAATAGCACATGGCGTCCCCTCTTCTGGGGCCTTTTAGTCCATTAGGCTCACTCTCTAATGATGTTAAGTTTAGCATGTGCCTCTGAGTGACAAGGGCCTGGAGCTGGGAGGCAAAACGGCTCCCCTTGATGTCACAGGGGCACTCCTGCCATAAGGGGGCTGCTAGGAACCTGGGCTCCAAGTGGGTTACTGTTTGGTTCAAACACTTCAACTGTTTCTTCAGGACCCACCTACAGCTGGCTTTACCAGTCGTAAAGCACCTGGCACTCTTGTCCTGATTCTTTCATGTTTTCATCAAAGCACCTTACTTTTCTAGAGTCTAAAAGATCAGATAGAACTAGCTGATTTCATTCATGTACACACTTACGTGTTATAATGAATGGTAGAAAAAGAGGTAGCTGAAAGGAAAGGAGCATTAGCCTACTAAACTTGGAAGTGGTCAGGACGCTTCCTTGTTCTGCTTAAATGCTCATTAAAGCTTTGCTATTTGGGTTTCCAATCTCCAGTGTGGGGCCTGTTGTTTCCAATGGTGGAGGTTCCCTTTGTGGCTGCCAGGCCTCTCTCCTTGGGCCTGTGGGGTGGGGGGAGTGGCAGGGGTCACTCACTGTTTCCGTAGGGGGGTGGTTCGATGCAACCACACAGCTCTCCCCCATTCTCCAGCTCACAGGTTCGGTTGGGACAGTCGGCCCCCACACAGGGATCCTCAACCACTCCTGCTAAAAAGGAGAACAAACAGAATTCGATTTTCACACAAACACACAGTAGCATGTGTTTACACTCTGCATTTGCCACTTTCATGGAGTTGGTGATGGTCAGATGGCAGCCACAAATGAGCAGACAGGGCAACCTTCCAGAAAATAAAGACCACAGCTAGTAACTGGGCCCCTGGTGTGGGCCCAATACTGTGCTTCATACCTTAGCTGCAGTAGCCCCCCCTCACCCCCGACCTTCACCAATGCTCTATGAACTAAGTACTGTACCTCCCATTTCACAACTGAAACTTGCCCCAGGGCACACAGAGGTGAAGGTTAAGTGTGAGAACAGGATGCACAGACACGGCCCAGGCACCCCATGCTTCCTGCGCTTCCTGCACTGCACTGCAATTAACTGCGTTTGTGTCTTTAATAAAGAGTAGGGTCCAAACCACTTCTCCCCATATTCCCAACACCCAGCCACCTCATAAGAAGTGCTCAACAAATATTCGTCAAAAAAAAAAACAAAAAACTTTTAGGCCCAGACAGCTCCCTTAAACCAGGACTTCTTAGTCTTTTTGACTCATGGTCCATCTTCCCCATAACATCTACTTAATTTTATTAAAATTGATAAACCACTACACATACACACAACTCACAAGCATTGACTTAGATGAATGGCACTCTTTTGCCAAAAAGGGTAGAACTATAAGTAAAACGTAAATGTATGTGAAGTGCCATCGTCATCATCATCATCATATTGTTACCGCATGAAGGGAAGTTCCTGGGGGGAAGACATATGGAGGGTCCCACCCCTGCTCCCCAACAGAAGCATTATGGGCTGCAGCACGAGGCATGAAGGCACACTCCTCAGGAGAGAATGTGATTGTCGGAGGAAAAGTCTCTCCTGCCGCCTTCAGGGTCATGGCCGCTGAGAAGGATGCCAATCAGCCAGCCTAGGCCAGGGATTGGCTGCTGGGAAGTTGAGCCCTTTCCAGTGCGCAGAGCACGGGCGGGGAATTTAAAAGGAAGGAGAATGGCAATTCGCTCTCTTGCTCTCTCTCGGCTCCTGGGCACGTCTGGGCGTGGCTTGGGCGCCCAGCGCCTGGGGCCTCGGGCCTCCAGCCAGAGGAGAAAGGAGGCGTGCGCTGAGTGGGAGCCAGTCTGCCCTTCTGTTCACTTCTGTGGAGCTCTGGCTACAAAATCCTGCTGCGGGGGGACCCTGGGTTCCCCAAAAAGGATGGTATGTCATGGTGCGAAGGGAGAGGGAACTCTGGGTGCAACCTGAGACTGGCCTGATCTGGTTTGGTAGAGGGAGACATGATGACTTTCCTTTGGGTGTTTAGAAATTACGTAGCCTTTAAATAAAGACTCCTTTCCTTTTTCAGGAGCCTCTGCCTCTCATCTGGCCATGGGCAGTGGACCCCCGGTTTCTCTGTGCAGTAACAATGTTATGAACAATATTTCCGCGGGCCGTGTGCAAGTGCTTGAACACCTCAGTGGGAGAACCACTGAGAGCACGTTCTCTGAGACACTCACTTCTTTATTTAAAGAATCTCACTCCCTATGCGGTGTAATAATCCTCCGATCCATCATCCTATATGACGATGAGACCTAAAGAAACAACTGCTCAATCCCGGCATGAGCCAAGCGGCTTCGTGGGTGTAAAAACAAAGCACAAACCCGGAGCTGTCCCACAGCTCCAGGAGCCTCTTCTGCCCCGGCCGCCATGCCTTCTGCTGGGTCACCAATTGTAACAGGTGGTAGTATAGGGATGGCTTCACATCACCCTACCTTAATTCCTGTAAGGAAGACTGAGTAAAAGCCATCAGCATCACTTAAATACAGTTATTTTTAAGGGCTGCTTTTCATAAGGATGCTTTTACTTGCTGAAAGCTCAGTACCTAACAATGCTAAGCACAGAGCAGCCCCTCATTGAATATAGTGGTTGATTAACACAATGTCAAACAACCCAAGAGCATAACAGAAAGAAGGGGTGGAGGCCACAACCTGCAGAAAGGAAAAAACCTCACTTACAAACACAGTGGTTCAGCTGCCAACTGGCAAATAAGATGCATCTTTCTACAGCAGGAGATTTTGAGGTTAAACACAAAAACTGAAATTTTTTAGAGAAGTCACATTAGGTGGTGAACTTATTATACATCAAGCTGACAATGCACTGTAGAACTGTATGCCTGAAACCTATGTAATCCTTGCTAACAGATGTCACCCCAATAAGTCTAACAATAAAAATGAATTAAAAAGGAAAAAAATAAACAATTCTCAACAATAAAAAAAAAAATCTCAGACAATTTATAAAGTTCAAAAGAATTCATTTTAAAGTTATTTATGGTGTTGCTTATTAACACAACAGGGTAAAACATTAAAGTTATCAAACAAAACCTTTCTATTGATTTCTAACAGTGACTAGTAATCTGCCTATTAAGAGTTTCTCAAATTACTGAAGACATATTTTAATTAACTGCATTGGTTTTAGGTTCTGAATAGAGTGCATTCCGATGGTATAAGTTTAGTCTCCCACTGAGGTGTATGCACAGTCTTAGAATGGGCCAGTTTTTGTGGTGGTACTATATACACCGGGTCGGTGGCATCTGTCAAGGTACATGGACAAATTCCATGGGACACAATATCATCCTACATTAATGGGACAGTGACCATTCATGTATATGAACACACATATATGTATATGGCAAACTTACATATGTTTATATACATATTTCCTCTGTCTATTTGACTAACATAGTAAGAAAATGAACAAAGAATAGTGGATATACATATCAAATAATTTTCTTAGTACATAACAGGCCAAGCATCTATAGATCTTTATTTTATCACTAATTTAATATACCTATGTATATGCAAGGGCTGTCTGGAAAGTATCCAGCCATGGAATGTGAAAAATAAAAGCATTTGTGGCTGGATTTTTTTCTAGACAGCCCCTGGATATATACACCCCCCACACACACACACACACACTTACACACACACATAGCTTCCTTTTTAATCTAGGCATATACAGCCAGCTCAGTTGCAACTCAGCTTGCCCACGCCACATGCTACATGCCTAACCTTTCCGATTTGGGCTCCAACTCATGTTAAAGGAGCTGGTGTAGAGCTGAGTTTGGGAACTGAAGTCAATCAGGGGTGCCACTCTGTTTCTCAGCCTCAGGCCCAGGCAAACATTTTCAGGGCCAGGGCTACTTTTAATTTTCTCCAAGTGTCACGGTCCTCTACCTATTTATTTTATTATTCAAGCAGTCACCCCAAAACTGCTTGGCGGTTCACTGGTAGACCGTGATTGACATCTTGCCCAGCCCTGCTCTATCTCATAAGTCACTAACCTGGCACGCATCTAACTCAGAGAACCTCATCTCCCAAGATGGCGCTCCAAATTCCATAACCAGACGGGGGCTACCAGTGAGTGAGGCACCCCTGAAAACTCTCCCCCTCAATCTCTGCAGCAGCTCACTACTCTGGAAACAGATCTATGGGTAAAGATGGAGACCAGCCAGCCAAACTATGCATCGCAGAGTGATCAGCAACGTGGTTCTTTGAACCCAGAAAAGAATCTACAGAAATAAAATAATTCTCTTACAGCAATTCTCCTTCTCAATCCACTCCGTGCTGAGGATCCCAAAGGAGCGACAAGACTCTCCGTAGGCAGCCAGGGAGCCACACAGCTGGAACTTCTTGTGGTTGTAGCAGCCATCCAGGTAGCAGGACTCATAGAAGGGGAGCGGGTCGAGCAGCCCGTAGCAGGGCTGGAAGAAGCCCTTCATGTCCGTGAGCTTCAGGCAGTAGCCATCGCCCTGCATCTTCTGGATGTGCACATTGTCACACATGGCCGCATACTGTGAGAACTGCAGCTCATTGCAGCTGGGGGCAAGAAGTCTGGTCAGACTGAGTGAAGCAAAAAATACCACCCGAGGTCTCCAGGGGAACAGAGGACTACATGTGTTACCCCTTTTGCTAACCCCAAAGTCAGGGTGGTATGCCGATGCCAATACTCATTAGCCATGGGACCTTACACAAGTACTCAGATAACTGTTAACTCCCTGGGGTAAGTGAGGGTAAATAAAATAATGGATTGCTAGCCAAATCTCGGGCAAAAGGTAGATATTGACATAATAACCATTAACTTTTCATAGAATAGACTGATACGATTGATACAATAACCACTGGCAGTTATTGTATCAATTATATTTTTATCGATTGTCATCATAGTATAACAATAATGATGATAGTTACTATAATCGTAATGACAGGTGATCGAATTAAAGATTTGGAAGGAAGTCTAGAAGTCTCTAAACCAGTTTCAGTTTAGCTATCAGAGACCAAAAGCAAAACCTTCACAGGAAAATTGGTGTTGGGCTGAAATCGTTCCTAGAGGAAGAAAGGAAGGGACAGGAAGCTCCAACAGAATCATAATTTCTCAGGGGGGACTAAACCTTGCTCATCTTTGGAAGTCCCAGAATAGCTTAAATGTTTAAAGTTGTCATTTTTCTAACTGTAGGCCCAATAAGTAACATTTTAGAGAAAGCATCAAGATAGCTCATTCTATCCCAGTTGGCCAGAGAGGGGCCTGATAATAACCTCGGTGACTTCTGTATTTAAAAAGGCTTTTCTGACTCCCCCAGACACCTAACTGCACAACCACAAGCCAGCCCCCTTCTCCGGAGTCAGCTCTGAATCACACCCCAGCAGGGGTGCCGAGGTCTCAGTTGAGCAGAGTTCAAGGCCTGGGCAGACTGTTGTTTAGCCAAAGGCTGAATGGCATGAAATTTAGCGTCGTACCATCCAAACCCAGTTCCTTCCTCTGCCATTCAAGAAATTACTGAGGCCTCTGACGTCACTCTGTACCATGAAAACTCCACGGGCTTTTGGCTCAGCTCTTTGCAGGAGAGAGAAATGATACTACGGAAAGTGCATTCCTTACGAACACCTCCCGTGGGTGTGGGAGGATTTGGCCCACTGAGTCCAGTGCCTAGAACTCTCACCTCTTTTGCATGCCGTTGGTTTTCCAGCTCTGGGCCAGCACCACACTGCTCACCACTGGCTTTCCCCGCAAGGTCACATAATCATCAGTTAAGTCCCCATTGAAGTTGCCACAGAGGCCACATACTTTGTTCTGCAGCCTTTCACTGATGCTGATTTTTATGACATTGAAGCCATTGTAGTATATCTGGATGTCAGGGCTGGTGTCAATCACCAGGAACCCCTCACTGCTGTAGATTTTGGTTGCCAAGCCGGTTATAAATGGAACATTCACTTGTGTGCCATTCACCTATTGAAGAAACAAAAAGTAAATGACTCTTAGAGTAGAGGTTAGCAGACAGTTTCTGTAAAGGGCGAGAGTAAATATTTTATGATCTCTATTGCTCTGCCCTCATGGCAGGAAAGCAGCCCATAGACAATACGTCACTAAATGAATGAGGCTGTATTCCAGTAAAGCTTTATGTACAAAATAGGCAGCAAGTAGATGTGGCTGAATCCCACGGTTTGCTGACCTCTGCCCTAGAGTTCAAGGACACTCACTCATCTTACTGTTCACAGTTCCCCCAAAAGAAGCAAAATATGGAAGCAGAGCGATCAGAAAACACTAGAAAAACATAAACCACACAAAATGGTTGAATTTTCGTATAAAACTTTCCTCAGCATAAATCAATTACTGAAAATCAAATCCAGTCCTTCACTAAGGTGAGTCTAACACAATTAAAATAAATCTGCTACGTTTATTGTTTTCTTTCTTGTAATGTTCAACCAGGAGATCTACCCCATTGGTCCTATAGGCACAGTATTTTCTGCATTTATCATTTTCCTGCTTTATAACAGTTTCTTTTCTTAGTCCTTAGGACAGAACATATTTTTCTTATATTTACAAAATTAGATCCCCCCCACCCTGCTATAGATTATTAGTAACTTTTATTTCTTAAAAAAATCAGAAACCCTTTTAAAAATCTGATTCCTTACTATTTTGGTAGCTTGGTGTATTTTATTTAGCAACCATGTCAGTTTTGCTGTCTTAGGTGGTAATTTTCACTTTTTTAGCTCCTGGATTCTGGACCAACACAACTGTCTATGTGGGCCAATTGGCAAGAGGAATTGGGGTGTCAAAAACGATAGAAGCTTTCACTAAAGTTAAAAATCAGTATTAAATTCACAGTCTTCTTTTTAAGCTTGCAAAATGCTGTTAGTCTTTTGCCTAACTCCGGATACTAAGCTATTTGCTGACCAGTAAAGACACACTCGGTTGTCTGAGCCAGTGGTGGAAAGCAGATATACACGATAACACTCAATCGGAAACAATGTTAACGTGCAAGTGCTGGCTCTCTCCCTGCCCCTCCCTAGGCGTCATCACAGCATGGGGGTCTGACCCCACTGTTCGGGTCTACTTGCCGTGAGCAGCCTGGTTTGGCTGAGAGGCTGGAAGGCACGTCAGTAGTTCATCAGGGCAGATTACCTCCTTAACTGGAAGAGGTCAGAGGAATCCAAGTCGGAGAGATAAATTAGTTATGGGGGCGGGTTAGTGATTCACATTTATTCACATACAGGTCTAAGATTCATAAGGAACCAGGCATCTGGCCTAAGGAAGAGCCAGCCGAAGAGGCATTCACCCTATTGAGCCTGTTTTCCTTTGTTCAGATGTCACCCTGGGGCCGTCTAACAGTGGGGGATGCTCCAACAGGCTTTTATTTAGCTAGGCTTTGTTTGTTTGATTTTGCAAATGCTTGCCTTCTCTCAGCTTCTAGAAAGGATGGCAAAGATGAAAGAGCAGGCCTTGGTACAGGCGGGCAGAGCCAAGAATAATTTTAAAGGCTCTTAAAAACCAATGTGATGCTTTGTGTAAATTAACCCAGAGTAAAAGCTGCCTTATCTACCATTTCATCCCCTGAAGCTCTATTAGCACCCACGCTGTCGTTATGGCCCTGAGACACTGTACCTGTCCTGCAAGTCTGCAGAATTGTCCACACCGGACTCAGTGGGACCCGTCCTTACCCTTGTGGAAGTTTTATATTTCATCCTTTAAAATCTGGTCATCTGTGTGTGATACACGTGAAGCGACAACCTACTATCTTCAAATACTGGGTTATCTGGGACAACTACGATACACAGTTCCCTAGCCACGCCTGTTCGGGGCACATTTCCTAAAAATCAGTGACAGGCTTGTCACCTTCACAGTGTTCCGGTCATTGATGAGAATCTGCTCCTCGTTGATGTAGAAATAGACGGGCGAAATGATGGTGAGGTTGGGGGAGGACCACTTGTCGAAGTTAATGATGAGCTGGAAGGAGATGTCAGGCAGTTTCTGGCAGATGGTGGAGAGCACGAAGGCGCAGTTAGCAGGGAAGCGCAAGAAGGCGCCGTCGAAAGTGCGGAAGACGCCGCCGCCGGCCGCCAGGCAGTAGGACGTCCTGGTGCTGAAGCAGCCGCGCACCCCGTTGCGCAGGGCGCACTCCTCGTCCGACTTGCACTGGCGCGGGTCGCACTGGATCAGGTTGCGCCGGAAACAGCGGCAGCGCCGCGTGCAGTCACTGTTCCAGAACAGCTGCTTGGGCTGGAAGACAGGCGCCGTTTGCACGACAGTCAGACTACAGGCAGGGCTGGGGACCCCGAGCCCACTCCGTGTGCACCCTTTCTCAGGTGAGGCTAGCCCGGCTTTAATGCGGATGGAATTTGCAGCAGAAAGCAGTCGGGAGGCTGCTTTAATTCAAGTGTTACAGCAGTGGCATGTAACTCAGATGGAAAACAATATGCAATTTAGTCTGTATTGGTTTCCATCAAGAATTTGGGAATCTTTACAGGTGGATTATAGAACTAAGGACAGCCAACCTGCATGTGCAGTTGTTAAAGGAATGAGCTGAAGAGGAAAAAAGTTGGCAGAAAATTATTCAAACAAGTACCAGTTCCACTTCAAGGATGAAATTTCAATTCACTCAAGAATTAAAACAAAAAGCAAAACTTAAATAGATTAAAAGAAAGTGACAACCAACCATTATGATTAGCCATTTCAGCATTTCACAATGCTCAACACTCCAAACTTTTTTCTTATATGTAGGCTACTGCTAATTTACTTCTGCTGCAAGTAACTCCATGTCTATGCATCCTGGACTGAGAGATCAAAACAAAAGTGAGTTTCCGTGAAAGGAAAGCGTTAGGATCAGGCCACCTGGATTTTCATCACAGCCCTGGCACCCTCCATGTGCCAGCTTGAGGGGCACTACTAGCTTCCCAGACTGTCAGTTTGCTATCTCTAAATTGGAGATGATAATGCCTTGCTGAGCAATTCCTGACTTCCGGTCAAGATGGCAGAGTAGGTAAATGCTATACTTATCTCTTCCCATAACCACATCAAAATTACAACTAAACTATAGAACCACCTTTGAGAACCACCTGAAGACCAGCTGAATAGAACTTCTATAACTAAATATGTAAAGAAGAAGCCATATTGAGATTAGTAGAAGGGGCAGAGACATGAAACAGACTCATCATACCCACAGGTGGCAGCTAAGAATCAGAAGGGTTATCTCAGCGGTAGACTTTCTCAGTAAGGAATGAGGGGTCCCAGCCCCACATCAAGACCCCCAGCCCAGAGCAACAGCGCCAACATCTGGCTCTAAAAATCAGGAGGGACTTTGTCTGGATGAGACAGAAGACTCCTAGAATCCCATGAATGCCTCTCAAAGGGCCCTAGCACAGACTCACTTGCTCACAAACATGCTCCCTAAGCTCCAGCCAAAGGAAAACAGCTCAAATAGGGCCAGGGACATAGTGGAAGGAAGTGAATTTTCCAGTTTCAGGGCGAGGGCTGGAGGAGCAGCTATTTCCAGGACTTAAGTGTTGGCACATGTCACTGTTCCTTTCTTGAGCCCTAACCGCTGCCCCCACCTCCACCCACCCACACACACACACACACAGCTGGCAAGTGCAGGCAGAGTTTATATTAACCTGCCTAATTCCATTTGCCCCACCAACCTCATCTGTCCAACCTGAACTTTTTTTTAGCACCTGTTACACACAGCCACCCAGCCTCACCCCATGCTACAGACACCTAAAATCTCTGAAAGGTACATATACCCAAAACAAGGAGGGGCATACCCTGTACTTCTTGCTAAGCAAACCCAAGCCCAGCACTAGTGGCAGCTGGCCCCAGTTCACAGCATAGCATTTCCCAGGTCCCTGCAAGTCCATCAAAGGCAGCTACCAACCACAGATCCCTTTGCAGCTTCTACCAAGTAGTTAATCTAAGCTTCCACCAGAGCCCCTGCAAAGAGGTCCCAGAACCAATACACTTAGTGGTCAGCTTCAGACTACATGGGAGCATCACAGAGCATCACCCAGTTAGATCCACAAATGAGACACTCAAAGGGCACAACTAGCAGGCCTCAGAGCTTTGCTAAAGCTAATCACACTCTGCAGGGATTAGTTCCCCATACAAAGGCTTAATCACTATAGTTAGGGCCAGTCTCCACAGCCAGTCACCTATAGGTTCAACCCCACCCTCTATAGTGCCAACAGAAATCAAGGCTCAACTACAACAGGACAGCATGCATAACTCACACAAAGGACACCATAAAGCACCTGGCTCAGGTGATCAGGAAGACTGGGCTGCATGGGACACCTGCATATAAGGAAACTCTGTCAAGACTGGGAAATGAGACAGAGCTACCTCATACATAGAAACAACACAGGGAGGTGGCCCAAATGAGGAGACAAAGCAACATGTACAAAAACAAACAAACAAAAGAATTTAAAAATATTAAGATAGTTTAGGTGATTTCTGGGTCACTAGCATTACATGGATACAAGAAAGAAAAGAGAGAAAGCAAAGGACTGAAACCCTATTTGAAAAAAATAATGACTGAAAACTTCCCTAACCTGGTGAAGGAAAAAAACAGAAAAGACCAGGAAGCACAGAGAGTCCCAAACAAGATGAACCCAAAGAGGCTTCTACCAAGACATATCATAATTAAAATGGTAAAGGCTAAAGACAATGACAGAACCTTAAAAGCAGCAAGAAAAAAGCAGTTAGTTACCTAACAAGGAACTCCCATAAAACTTTCAGCTGATTTCTTAACAGAAACTTTGCAGGCCAGAAAAGATTCACACAAAATATTCTAAGTGATGAAAAGCAGTGATCTACAACCAAAATTACTCTACTCAGCAAGGCTAGATTCAGAATCAAAGGAGAGGTAAACAGCTTCCCAGACAAGAAAATGTTATAGGAGTTCATTACTATCACACCAGTATACAATAAATGTTGAAGTAGGAGGGGGAGAAAGAGGAAGAGAAGAAGAAAAAGAAGGAGGAGGAGGAAGAGGAAGAGGAGAAATCAAATATGAATAAGGAGATATCGCAAAGGAAAAATAAACTGTCACTGACTGAGTCAAACACATAATAAAAGCAGTGAATCAACCAATTATAAAGCTAGCACAAAGGTTAAAAGGCAAAACTAGGAAGACCATGTGTAATTACAATAGTAAATTAAGGGATAAACAAAAACACACAAATAATCATTTAAAATAATGTCAGAAACATAAAGGTGGATGGGGCAAATAAAAATATTAGTGATTTCAGAATGTGTTCAAACTTAAGCGACCATGAAGTTCATAGACTACTATAAACAAACTTGGTATATAAGAAACGCATAGTTCCCACAAACCCAAAAATCTATGAGAATACAGGAAATGAAGAGAAAGAAATCCAAACACAACACTACAAATATAGTGTTAGATTTCTTCCTCTTCATTATATACAAGAAAAGAGAACAAGAGAATAAGGGCAGAAACAGAAGAACTACAAAAGCACTCAGAAAACAATTAATAAAATGGTAATAACTTCATACCTATCAATGATTACTTGAAGTATAAATAAACTAAATGCTCCAATCAAAAGACAAAGGGTGGCTGAATAAATAAGAAAACAGGATCCATACATATGCTGCTTCACAAGAGACACACTTCAGATTGAAAAACAACACAAACTGAAAGTGAATGAATGAAAATAAAATTTTCATGAAAATGGAAACAAATAAACATTTGGGATAGCAGTACTTATATAAGACAAGATAGACTTTAAAACAAAGAGTTGAGAGGAAGACCTAGGATGATGGTAGCAAGAGAAGAGTTCAACAACCAGAATCTAACATGGAAACCCTGAGTGGCACAGTCTCAGCTAGGAGGTCCACACATTGAAAGAAAACACCTGAAGGTCAGAAAAAAAGGCAGGGGCAAACAAGAAAGGAGGGAGAAAGCAGATAAAGATGTGGCTGCAGCCTGCCCAGGGCTGACAGAAGGAACAAGGAGGGAGCCAGAAAACACTGGCCAAGAAGCAACACAATCTTGGGTGGATTGGAGGCTGAGTGGCAACAAGAGAGGAGGCAAGAGTGGCTAAAGCCCTGTAAGATTATGGGTAAGATGAAACCCCACAGAGCAGCAGTGTGCTAGGGCCTCAACCAGAGCACTTTGAGCACAAATAGGCTCTGGGCAAGTTTGAAACTGAGAGCCAGCTGCCATGGAAATGCTGACCAGAGTAAAACACTGTCTGGCTGAAACTTAGACTCAAGAGAAAGGAGAAAGGCTGAGCTGGTTGTAGGCGCTTGACCCATGACCAATGTGATCACAGCCCGCTCCCTGCCTGGCCACACCCCACCCACCTGGGTGTCTCTGAAGAACAGAATAGTGTTGTAGCTGAGTCAGCAACTAGGGGAGCTGCCACAGGAAACAAGGCAGCCATAGAACACACCATCCCTGAACCCAGAAAGGAACCGGAGACACTGAACATGGCAGCTTCCCCTAACTCTCTCTCAAAATTCACACACTTTCCCCTACTCCACCTAGTGTCTGCTCTATAGCCAGCTGAGGGGAAAAAGGCAAACAAACCATTGCCCTTTCCAACTACCCCCTCTCCACCCACAGAAACTGGAAGTAGAGCTAAGGAAAACTCCAAAACACAGGCACAACAGCTTTTCTCTGCACTGATCTCAGAGGTATAGCACACCATTACCCACCACCTTTTCCAAAAGAGGAGACACATTGAGATCAAGGCCACTAGATCAAAAGAAAAGAAGCTCACCTTGCAGGAAAGCTCCCAGAGATAGGAGTTTGAATAACCAGGAGAAAAATATTAGAAGATGCTACAGTGATACCCAATGGGAAGACAAAAAAAGAAAGAAAGCCCTCTCTGTATCTGTCATGGAAAAAGCTCTCATGTCCAGAAAAAGAAACACATCAAATACAATGAGTACCTTAGGATTCAAAGTTGCTCAGAAAGAAAATGAAAAATCTCCAGAAAAGAAACTTATAGATCTGGAGATATATGATCTAAGAGGCACAGAATACAGCCTGCAGTTCTTCAGACACTCAGAGAATGGAAACAATGTTGACAAAGTATCCAGATACAGATAAATGATCTCAGAAAGGAAATCTGTAAACAAAAGCAACATTTTAGCAAATAAATTGAAAATATAAAAAGGAATCAAATAGAAATTCAACAGATACACAATGCAATAAAAGCACTGAGAAAGAAACTAACTACCATAGGAAACAGGGCCAACCAGATGGAGGAAAGAGTTAGTGATATCGAAGATTGGAACATGCAAACAACATAGAAAGAAGAAGGCAGAGACTTCAGAGTCAAAAGAACTGAAAGAACTTTACAAGAACTATCTGTCTCCATTAGAAAGAACAACATTAGAATAATAGAAATAGCAGATGGTACAGAAAAAAATGCTACAGACAGCTTACACAAACAAATAGTACACGAAAACTTTCCAAACCTATAGAAAGATCTGGAACCCAAAATTCAAGAAGAAAATAGATCCCCTATCTAACTGGATCCCAGCAGATCTTCTCCAAGGCACATACTACCGAAGAGATAAAAAGACACAGAGAGAATTCCCGAGGCAGCAGGGGGGGAAAAACCTATAACTTTTAAGGGAAAGCTCATCAGGCCATCATCAGACTTCTCAGTAGAAACTCCACAAGCCAGGAAAGAGTGGAATCAAATATTCAAAATATTAAAACAGGGAAACTACCAGCCAAGAATAATTTATCCAGCAAAATTATCCTTTAGATATGAAGGAGGAATAAAGACTTTTTCAGACATACAGAAGCCAAAGGAATTCTCCAACACAAGGCCAGCATTTCATGAAATACTGAAGGAGACTATTCAACCTAAAACTAAAAATCAAAATATACGGGGAAGAGTTGGGACAAAAAAAAGAAATAAAAAAAGAAGGACGTAATGGCCATAGGAAATTCTCATATATCAATCACCACCCTAAATGTAAATGAGCTGAACTCACTGATAAAAAGGCACAAAGTAGCAGACTGGATTAAAAAACAAAACCTATCCATATGCCGTCTCCAAGAAACACATCTCAGCTATAAGGACAAACACAGACTCAGAGTGAAAGGATGGAAAACAATGCACCAAGCAAATGGCATCCAGAGAGAAGCAGGAGTTGCCATACTGATATCTGATGAAACAGACTTCAGGATAAGAAAGATAACAACAGACAAAGATGAACATTTCACAGTTAAAGGGACAACACAACAGCAAGAAGACATGATGCTCATTAATATATATGTCCCCAATCAGGAAACACTAAAATTTACAAAGCAACTACTAACAGATCTAAAAGTAGAAACACAATTATAGTAGGTGACCTAAACACCCTATTAACAGCCATGAATATATCATCCCAACAGAAAATAAAGAAGTAAATATGAGCTTTAAATGATACATTACAGCAGTTGGATATAATTGACATTTACAGAACACTTTATCTGACCAAAAAAAAAGGATTATATGTTCTTTTCTGGGGCACGTGTAACATTCTCAGGGATAGACCATATGCTGGGACACATAACTAGCTTCAGCAAATTCAAGAAGACTGAAATCATACCAAGTATATTCTCAGACCACAAAGCTTTGAAATTGGAGATCAACTGTAAAACGAAAGCAGAAAAAAACCACATGTACATGGAGATTAAACTACATCTTATTAAAAATGACTGGATCAAAGGAGAAATAAAAGAAGAGATTGAAAAATACATAGAAACTAATAATAATAAAAATACAATGTATCAAAATTATTGGGATGCAGCAAAAGCAGTAATAAAAGGGAAATTTATATGATTGCAGGACTATCTTAAGAAACAAGAAAAATCATAAGTAAATATCCTAACCAGAAAGAGAAAGACAGAAAAAAACCAAAATCAGCAGAAGGAAAAAATATAACAAAAATTAGAGCAGAGCTAAACGAAATTGAGAACAGAGAGACAATAGGGAAAATTAATGCAACAAATACCTGATTCTTTGAAAAAAATCAATAAAAGTTACACACTCCTGGCTAGAGTTACAAAAGGACAAAAGGAAACACAAATAACCAAAATTAGAATTGAAAGGGGAGAAATCATGACTGACAACACAGAAACACAAAGGATCATGAGAAAATAAGAAGGGCTTTATGTCACCAAATTTAACAACCTAGAAATAATGAACAAGCTTCTAGAAACATATAGTCTACTTAGACTGAACCAAGAAGAACTGA
Organism: Lyroderma lyra; assembly: GCA_004026885.1. Lineage (NCBI taxonomy): Eukaryota > Metazoa > Chordata > Mammalia > Chiroptera > Megadermatidae > Lyroderma > Lyroderma lyra. Next base: position 48,859 of record PVJL010004581.1, read on the forward strand.
ATAATCTAAATAGACCAATCAATAGTAAAGAAATGGAAACAATCATCCAAAACCACCCCAAAGGCAAAAGCCTGGACCAGACAGTCTCACCAATGAGTTTTACTAAGCATTCAAAGAAGAATAAACACCTATCCTCCTGAGATTCTTCCAAAATGTTGAAGATGAGGCAATACTTCCCAACTCATTCTAAGAGGCCAACGTTACCCTAACACCAAAGCCTGGAAAGAATAAAGCAAGAAAAGGAAACTATAGACCAATATCTCTGATGAAGACAGATGCAAAAATCCTAAACAAAATCTAATTTGCAACAAAATGGATGGACCTGGAGATCATCATGCTTAGTGAAATAAGCCAGACAGAAAAAACAAAGAACTGTATAACTTCACTCATATGCGGAATATAAAACTGAAAAAGATTTTAAACCACGATCAAGTGTGTTTCATCGTAGGACACAGGATGGTTCAACATACACAAACCAATCATTGTGATACACCACATAAACAAAATAAAAGATAAAAACCATATGATTACATTTGATTTACAATTTCTGATTCAATTGATGCAGAAAAAGCATTTGACAAGATACAACATCAATTTATGATCAAAACACTGAATAAAATGGGCATAAAAGGAAAGTACCTCAATACATAAAGGCTGTATATGACAGGCCTTTGCTAATATCATATTGAATGGGAAAAAATTGAAGCCCATTCCTCTAAAATCAGGAACAAGACAGGGAGGCTGCCTGTCACCACTGCTATTCAATATAGTCCTGCAAGTTCTAGCCAGAGCAATCAGGCAAGAGCAAGGAATAAAATGTATCCAAATTGGGAAAGAAGTCAAACTGTCACTATTTGCAGATGACATAATCTTTTCCAAAGACTCCACCAGAAAACTATTAGAAACAATAAACAAATACAGTAAAGTTGCAGGATACAAAATCAACATACAAAAATCAATTATAGGAGTTCCCTGATGGTGTAGTGGCTTAAGGCTTTGGCGTTGGCACTGTCAGCGCTGCAGCCTGGGTTCAATTCCCAGTCAGGGAGCTACCCACATACCAAAAAAAAAAAAAATCAATTATATTTTTATATACAAACAACGAATCTTTAGAAACAGAAATGAGAGAATCAATAGATTTTGCAATCGCAACAAAAAGAATAACATACCTCAGAATTAACAAGGAATGTGACAGACTTGTACACTGAAAACTATAAGACACTATTAAAAGAAATTGAAGAGGTCACAAAGAAATGGAAAGATATTCTGTGTTCATGGATAGGAAGACTTAACATTGTTAAAATGTCCATATTACCCAAATCAAATATGGATTGAATGCAATTCCCATCAAAATCTCACAAATGTTCTTTCATAAAATAGATAAGAAAATGTTTAGATTTGTATGGGACCACAAAAGACCTCTAATAGCCAAAGCAATCCTATATAAAAAGTATAAGGTTGGAGTTATCACACTCCCCAATTTCAATTTATACTACAAAGTGTCAATGATCAAAACGGTTTGGTATTCGTAGAAAAACAGACACACAGACCAACGGAAGAGAATAAAAAACTCAGAAATAAATCCACAGATATATGAACAAATAATTTTTGATAAAGTAGTAGAAAATATACAATGGGGAAACAAATGCCTCTTCAGTAGATGGTACTGGGAAAATTGGAAAACTACATGCAAAAGAATGAATCTGAACCGTGAACTATCACCATCTACTAAAGTTAATTCAAAATGAATTAAAGACCTCCACATAAGACCTGAAACAACAAACTGTATAGAAGAAAATTTTGGTACTAAACTTATAGACCTCTGGTTCAGGAAGGACTTCATGAACTTGATCTTAAAGGCAAGGGCAGTAAAAGTAAAAATAAATGAATGGGACTGTATCGAACTAAAAAGCTTCTGCACAGCAAAAAAAATCATCAAGAAAGCGAAGAAACAGCCAACCAAATGGTAGAAAATATTTGCAAACAATGCATTGATATTGAACTAACATCTAAAATATATAAAGAACTCATATGACTCAACACCAAAAAAACAAACAATTCAATTAAAAAGTGGGTAGAGCACCTGAACAGATACTCTATCCATGAAGACATACAAATGCCCAACAACCATATCAAAAAATACTCAACTTAATTAGCTATTAGGGATGTACAAGTCAAAAGCACAATAAGATATCACCTCACATCTGTTAGAATGGCTATTATCAACAAGACAAAGACTAATAAGTGCTGGAGAGGCTGTGGAGAAAAAGGAACACTCACACATGCTGGTGGGAGTGCGAATTGGTAAAACCACTATGGAGGACAGAGTGGAGGTTCCTCAGAAAATTGGGAGTGCAGTTACCATATGACCTGGCAAACCCCCTTCTGGGTATTTACCCCTTATGTACCCCAGTGTTCATCACAGCACAGTTCACAATGGTCAAGTCATGGAAATAACCAAAGTGCTCTTCAATAGATGACGGGATAAAAAAGCTGTGGTACATGTACACAATGGAATATTACAGCTATAAGGAAAGATGAAATACTGCCATTTGCTACAAAATGGATGGACCTTGAGATCATCATGCTAAGTGAAATAAGTCAGACAGAATAAACAAGAATCATATGACTTCACACATATGTGGAATATAAAACTGAAAGCAACAAAGCAACAAAAACTCATGGACACAGTCAAGAGTTTAGTGGTTTCTTGAGGGTTAGTGGGGAGGGAATGGGAGAGGAGGAAGTGGGAGTCAAATATATGGTGGTGGAAAGAGAACTGACTCTGGGTGGTGAACACATGATGCAACTGATACTATGCAGAACTGTATATCTGGGACCCATGCAATTTTTGCTAACCAATGTCACCCCAATAAATTTAACAATAAAAACAGAGTTTAACAAGACAAATCAGGACATTTCTTAAGGGATCAATCAAACAAGAAGATATAATCTTTCAAAACATTTATGGACCCAACTTAGGACATCCTAAATATATAAAAGCAAATATGAATGGACATAAAGAGAAAGATATATAGTAGTACAGTCATAGTAGAAGGCTTTAACACTTCATTAACATCAATAGATGGATCATCCAGAGAGAAAATCAAAAAGGAAACAGTGGCTTTAAATGACACATTAGATCAAATGAACTTAATAATTATTTTTAGAACATTTCACCCCAAAACAGCAGGATGTACATTCTTTACAAGTATACATGGAACATTTCCCAGGATAAACCACATGTCAGACCATAAAACAAATCTTAGTAAATACAAGGTTGAAATCATATCAAGCATCTTCAATGATCACAGTGGTATGAAACTAGAAACCAACTGTAAGAAGAAAACTGAAAAAACACACAAATACCTGGAGGCTAAATAACATGCTACTAAACAATGAATGGGTTAACAATAAGATCAAAGAAGAAATAAAAGATATCTTGAAACAAATACAAATATAACAATTCAAAATCTGTGGGACATTGCCAGAATCTCAAATAAACAAAGTAAACTTACACCTAAGGGATCTAAAGAAAAAAAAAAAGACAAAACAAAGCTCAAAATGAATAGAAGAAAAGAAATAAGAAAGATCAGAAAAGAAATAAATGGAATAGAGTCTAAAAGTATATACAAAAGATCAATGAAGCCAAGAGCTGTTTCTTTGAAGCCATAAACAAGGTTGATAAACCATGAAACAGATTCACCAAGAAAAGAGAGGACTTAGATAAACAAAATCAGAAATGAAAGAGGAAAAATGACAGCTGATACCATAGAAATACAAAGGACTATAAGAATATACTACAAACAATTATACGTCCACAAATTGGACAATCTGGAAAAAACTGATAAATTCCTAGGAAAAGACAACCTTCCAAGACTAAATAAAAAAGAAACAGAAAATCTGAACAAAATAATTACTAATAAAATCTAATCAGCAATAAAAAAATAAAAATGAAAACTCCCACCAAATAAAAGTTGGACCAGATGGCTTCTCAGGTAAATTTTACCAAACATTCAACAACAACAAAAAATAACACATATCCTTCTCAAACTAGTCCAAAAGTTTATCCCAGCATTAGCCTGATTCAAAAACCAGACATTACAAAGAAAGAAAATTATAGTCCAATAACCTGATGAACATAGTTGCAAAAATCCTCAACAAAATATTAGTAAACTGAATTCAGCAGTATATTTAAAGATCATATGTGGAACACAAATGGGATCAATTCCTGTGATGCAAGGTTGGATCAATATACACAAATCAATTAACACGATATACCTTATAAACAAAATGAAGGATAAAATCAAATGATCATCTCAATACATGCAAAAAAAAGCATTTGGCAAAATCCAACATCCATTTATTATAAAAACTTTCAGCAAAATGAAAAATAGAGACTATATTGCAACATAATAAAAGCTTTATATAACAAATCCACAACTAACATCATACTCAATGGTGGAAAAAGCTAAAAGTGTTATCCTTAAGATCAGTAATAAGACAAGAATCTACTTTCACCGCTTTAATTCAACACAATATTAGAAGTCCTAGCCATAGCAATCAGACAAGAAAAAATAAATAAAAATCATCCAAATTGAAAAAGAAGAAGGAAAACTGTCATTATTTGCAGATGACATGATATGTTTGTCGAGGACCCTAAAGATTCCACTAAAGAATTATTATAACCTATAGATGAGTTCAGTAAAGTTGCAGGATATAAAATTAATATTCAGATATCAGTTGCATTTTTATGTGCCAATAACAAACTATCAGAAAGAGAAATTAGGAAAACAATTCCATTTACAATTGCACAAAAATATTAAATTTCTAGAAAAACTTTAACTGAGGAGGTAAAAGACCTGTCTGTACTCAAAAAATTATAAATGTTGAAGAAAAAATGAAGAAGATACAAATAAATGGAAGCATCTACCATGCTTATGAATGGAAAGAATTAACATTGTTAAAATGTTCATACTGCCCAAAGCAATCTATAGATTCAACACAATCCCTATTAAACTACCAATGGCATTTTTCATAGAACTAGAAAAAAATCTTCCTAAAATTTATATGGAACCACAAAAGAGCCTCAATATCCAAAGCTATCTTAAGAAAGAACAAAGTTGGAGGTATCAAGGTCCCTGATATCAATCTACACTACAAGGCAACAGTAATCAAAACAGACACATAGATCAATAGAACAGAATAGAAAAGCCCACACTTATATGGTCATTTAGTCTATGACAAAGGAGGCAAGAACATACAATGGGATAAAAACAGTCTCTTCAATGAATAACGAATGGTGTTGAGGAAACGGGACACATACATGCAAAAGAATGAAACTATACCATATACAATAATAAACTCAAAATAGATGAAAGACTTAAATGTATGATCTAAAACCATAAGACACCTGGAAGAAAACACAGTCAGTTAACTCTTTGCCATGGATGGCTCTGTTGCCTCAGCAAAGGAAACAAACAAAAATAAATAAACATATGATACTACATCAAAGTAAAAAGTTTGTACAGAGAAGGAAACTATCAACAACAAAAAAAAGACAACCTACTGAGTAGGAGAAGATATTCACCAATGATATGTTCGATAAGGGCTTAATATCCAAAATTTATAAAGAATTCATACAACTTTACATCAAAAAAAGAAATAATCCAATTTAAAAATGGGCAGAGAATCTGAATAGACATTTCTCCAAAGAGGATATACAGATGGCCAATAGACATATGAAAAGAAGCTTAATATCATTAATCATTGTGGATATCCAAATCAAAACCACAATGAAGTATCACTTCACCTTAATCAGAATGGCTATCTTCAATAAATCAACAAACAGCAAGTGTTGGCAAAGATGTGGAGAAAAGGGAAACGTCATACACTGTTGGTAGGATTGCAAATTGGTACAGCCACTATGGAACACAGCATGGAGGGTCCTCAAAGAATTAAAAATAAAACTACCATAAAATCTTCTGGCCATTTAGCTAAAGAATTAAAATGCTAATCTAATTTGAAAAGATGTATGCTTCCCCATGTTCGTTGCAGCATTATTTACAATAGCCAAGCTATGGAAGCAACCTAAGTGTCTTTCAATAGATAAATGGATAAAGAAGAGATGATACATATATACAGTGGAATATTACTCTGTCACAAAAAGGAATGAAATTTTACCATTTGTGACAACATAGATGACCTAGAGAGGATTATACTAAGTGAAATGTCAGACAGAGGAAGACAAATACCATATAATTTCACTTATATGTAGAATCTAAAATACAAAATAAATGAACAAAGAAAATAGAAAAAACTCATAGATAAAAACTCATAGAAAAAAAACTGATAGCTGTCAGATTTGGGGGAGGGTTAGGGTTGGCATGAAAAAGGTGAAGTGATTAATAAGTACAAATTGGCATTTACAAAGTCATTACAGGGATGTATAGGACAGCATAGGGACTATAGTCAATAATGTAATAGCTATATGGCATCAGGTGGGTAGTAGATTTATTTGAGAGATCATCTGAAAAGTTATATAAATGTCTAACCACTGTGCTATACATCTAAAACTAATATAATATTGAAGGTCAACTGTAATTGAATTTTTAAATTTAATGTCTTGCAGGGCAGTTGTTAAGATTAAATTAAATAAGCCATGTAAAGCACAGTTCATGACATAGAGTAGGCACTCAATAAATTACAGCTTCTATTATTACAAAAGAAGGACCATCTTTTTCCAGATGGTGAGGAATTATATCATGTTATGTAAAATAGCTAAACAAAGTGTATCCGCCGTTGGTGGCGGCTGCTATTATGTCCTCTTCCCTAAGAGCAACACTGTAGATACAGCTCTACTTTGTAGAGTTTGTGCTCTTGATCTTGTATTGTTCTAGACTTAAAATTCCAGGAAACTGTTGGAAACTGATCATGACTATCCAAGTGGGTGTGGGCCAAGAAGCGTGTGTGGCATAGAGACTGGGCACTCAGTGTACTAACTCACTTTACCAAAACAGTGCGACCCAGACATGCTGTAATGGCACCAGAAGGCCTGTGCTTCTGTCTGGTTACTGTTTTTTGTTTTAACTATACACTTATCAAAATCCTGAATATCAACTACAGATATGATTCATATTCCTGAGTAAATATGTCTGATAATTAAGTTTCAAACCTGCCACCGTAGGCTTACATTAGCAGCACTGTACAAACAACTCAGTAAGGTTTCATAACCTTGCTATCTGTGTCTCAGCTGTTTTCATATCAATGTGTGGCAGTGTCTTGCTGAGTAGCATTTATTATTGTTGCATGTTTTCATGTGCTGTCGTGAAAATGTCAGAGCTTAAATTAGAGCAATGAACAAACATTACATTTCTTGTTGAACTTAGCAAGAATGGAAATAAAATTAGAGACATGTTAGTCCAAGTTTCTGGGGATAATGCCATGAAGAAAACAGCAGTGTACAAATGGATTAAACGTTTTTCTGAGGGGAGAGAAAGCATCACCGATGAAGAGAGATCAGGGTGGCCAGTAACGAGCAGAACGGAGGAAAACATTGCAAAAATTTATCAAATTGTGCATCAAAATCATCAGCAGACTGTGAGAAGCATAGCAAATCAAGTAAACATTGGTAGAGAAACAGGAAAATCTTAGCTGAAAATCTTGGCATGAGAAAGATGTGTGTACAAGTGGTCCTAAGGCTCACCAATGAACAAAAGCAAAGGAGAGTTGAAGTGTGCCAAGACCTTTTGGAGAGGCAAGATGATGTTTTGGGCCATGTCATCGTATTGGGTGTACCAACACGATCCTGAAACAAAAGCCTCAGTGCATAGTGGAAGTCAGCTAATTCTCCACAACCAAAAAAGTTCTGCCAGTCCAAATCAAGAGTCAAAACAATGTTGCTAACCTTTTTTGTTATCAGAGAGATTGTTCATTATGAACTTGTACCAGGTGGACAAACAGTCAATCAACTTTACTATTTGGAAGTGCTGAAAACACTGCATGAAAAAGTTAGGTGAAAACAACCTGAAGTTTTTGCCAACTCATGGCTCTTGCATCATGACAAGGCACCAGCTCACACGGCCCTATCTGTGAGGGAGGTCTTAGCCAGCACACAAGTAACTGTATTGGAACACCCTCTCTACTCACCTGATCTGGCCCCCAATGACATTTTTCTTTACCCAAAGATAAAGGAAATATTGAAAGGAAGACATTTTGATGACATTCAGGACATCAAGGGTGGCATGATGACAGCACTGATGGCCATTCCCAAAAAAGAGTCCCAAAATTGCTCTGAAGCGTGAACTAGGCACTGGTGTCAGTGCATAGCTTCCCAAGGGGAGCACTTTGAAAGTGGCCGTAGTGATGTTCAGCAGTGAGGTATGTAGTTGCAGTGAGGTACGTAGTTGCAGTGAGGTACGTAGTTGCAGTGAGGTATGTAGTTGCAGTGAGGTACGTAGTTGCAGTGAGGTACGTAGTTGCAGTGAGGTATGTAGTTGCGGTGAGGTATGTAGTTGCAGTGAGGTATGTAGCACTTTTTCTAGGATGATTGTCACACCTTGTCATAGACACAGGACGAGCTGTTCTGGGATGTTTCCTTCAACTTAATGCACTTCCGGAGTTCCTAGAACCAAGCCTCCCCTCCTTCCAGGCTTGTAAAATTCTCTGGGTACCCGCAGCCTCACAGATGGACTTCATTTCTCTAACCAGATTTACAGCATAACTGAGTGGAAGGAGTGGCCTCCTTCTGATAAGAAGTCAGACATTACAAGTGTGGAAGGAGAAAACGATCCTGACGTATGTGGATATGATCAAGGGTAAATAACTCATCCCACAGGAGGGCCTGATCATGAAGCTAGTACCACAGTAAGTTGTTGGCCTCAGTGCTGTTTCTTTACCTTAATTAGACATGACAACGACAGCTGGGCGATTACCCAATATGCTAATTAGGGTAGGTGCGTCCTCTATTTATTTCCAAAGCAGTATGTTGTATAAACAAGCCCCAAGCTTGTTTGAATTGTGGTAGATGTGGATTATTTGTTCTGCGAGCTTGCTGCTTTCCAGATATAAGCTACTGCCAAAAACCCACCGAGTTCCTGATGAAAAGCAGATAATAATGTTTATAGTACTGATAGCTGCCAAGAGGTGTCCTGTGCCTTTCCTGAGCATTCCAGGGGCTTTTATATGCACCATTTCATTAACATGCCTGGATTTCTTTTTTTTAATTTACAAAATGCTTCTCAGGAGAAACACGGCAAACAACAAAAAAGCAACAGCAGCTACCAATCATCGAACTACTAGGTGCCAGGTACCAGGCAAGACACCTGGCATAGATTAATTTACACAGCGACCATACTGAGTTTGTGTGACTAGTCACATTTCATTGACAAAGCAACTGAAGCTCAGAGAAATGGCACAGGTTACTCCATGTCACATCACTAGCACGGTTTAGCTAGGATCAAAGCCAAGTCTCATTCCACTATGCCACAGACACCCTGGATGTGTGCGGACACGTGCATGACACATTTGCTAGATGGCTATGCGTCAGTGAGGCTCCAGACCGGAGGGCAGAGATGAGAAGAGTGTTTTGTTCAGTTTTGAGCCTGTTTGTCTTTTCTCCCAGATTGTGAGAAAACTGAATTTATGATTCTTTTCTTTCGTATGTTCTACCTTTTCCCTTAAAATAATCAGTATTGCTAAGAGCTAGCTTCAAAACACACCTCTTCCAAGAAGTTCTCTTTGATTAGCTTACTAAAGTAGACTCTCTGTTAAACGAAACTCAAAAAACCGGCAAAAAAGTTGAAGAAAGAATACTACTTCATCTGGCATCAGGGCCAGTTAAGGGAGAGTCTACTCTATTTAACATTTAAGCAAATTTCCCACTGAAAATGAAATTGAGGCTAACATCAACATTTCTTTTCTTTTATTTATTCTCAAAGTAAACAACTTACTTGTTCTTGAACAAGTCAATACATCTTTACAAAAAGGAGACGTTATTTATTTTTCCCTAGTTTATTTCCGATTCAGACATTTCAATTCGATTTTTTGATGTTGCTATTCGTTTTCATTTAACAATGTTTAGTTCCATAGGGTATTATTTTTCACTAGTAGACATGTTACTTTGTAATTGTTCTCTTATTCTTTCAAGTGCTTGCCTTTTTCCTCTCCAGAATAGATTTTTAAGTTCCTTAAGGCAGGGGACATACTTCATCATCCACAACCATGCCCCTAGCACAATGGCCTGCAAATAGCAGACACTCGATTTGCCGTTGTTAATTGTCTGCTCACCAATATAATATACTGATGTCGTTTAAGCAGAGAAGAGAATGGGCTTGAGGCAGAACCATAAGCTAAAAACCTTCTCCAGGCTAGACCTTTCCGGCTGAGCATTATGGCACATAAAGAATTTACAAACTACAAAAAGTAAAGGATTTAGTGAGCTACCACACTTCCTAGCCTCATGCCCCACATTTTCCAGTTAAAAATGTCCTTAGCTAAGACACTACAGATACTAGCTTCATAGCTATCATATTTCCAAACAAGAGCCACATCAGAAGCTTTCAAAATAAGATTAACAGGAGAGGAGTTCCGAAGCACACAGAGGACGGGACGGCAGAGACAGAAACACGGGAGCTAGCGAGGAGGAGAGGCTGCCTGCGGGCGGCCTTGCTGATGCCAAGGAAGGAGGAGAGAGACGCCCAGATGCATTTCCAAATCTACTGCTCAGTGAGCAGGGGCCTCTAGGGCCTGTTTTGAACCTCTTTGCTCTGCCACCACCTTGTGAATAAGCACCACCGTCTTTATGATAAAGTGGGAAGAAGGGCGAACTGTGACCAGCCCCTTGGCCGTGCAGAGAAATCTGATGCTTGGCAAAGAGGAAGAGGCAGGGCTGCACCCCTACCTCGTAGTATTTGCCATCTGAATAGCAGCCGCAGCTGTGAGGCAGGATGCAGCTCTTGCCGTTGAGGACGTAGCCTGCGTCGCACTGGCAGCCCTCCACGCAGTAGTGGTTGCAGTCACTCTTCAGGCGGATGGCAGCGCAGCGGGGCTGGCAGACACTCACGCAGCTCTCGTAGTGGCTGTTGGGAGGGCAGGTGACAGCTGGAATAGAAGACACAAGTCAAGACTCGGACAATCACAAGAACTGCAAGAGGTCTTTTCCTGAGGCCACTGCTCACCCCTCAGGG